>PIJE02001495.1:71078-116078 GCA_002895965.2 Coryphaenoides rupestris | reverse complement strand
CATACACACACACACACACACAAACAAACACAAACATGCATGACTGAGATAACACACAAGCACACACACTAGTCAGTTGTTCCACTCATTGGCCGTGATTGCACACGCCCTGGGTTGGAGGGGGGTAGGGGGGGTTTAAGACTTACTCACGTAAAAATAACAGAGTGTACGCAGCACCATGCTTGTGTGCTGCTGAGGCTTACGCTTGGTGGTGTGGGGGGGGGCGGCAGCAATATTCATCAATATCACACATACTGATTTATAGAGCAGGTGCATCCAAAACGATTGCACTCATCCATCAGTTTTAGTAAGTAGTACTGCAAAGTATGTAGCCTGATGTAACATTTGACATAAGAATATGAATCTCCAGCTACTGCTACAACACAGTTCAATATTTCATCAATATCAACATATCTGATTTATAGAGGAGAGTGCATCAAAACGATTCACTCATCCATCCACACGTCATGTTACTTGGATTAATTGTGGCGTCCCAGCTGGCATGACGCTTTCTGTTTTCTGCGAGTGGAGTGCAAGTTTGGAACTGCATGTCAATGCCTCCAATGACTCAGAGTCGTGTCGCAGGTCTGTCTGGGGATTTTAGCTGCAGGGAGTCCTGGGAAGACATGTGTCGAGAGATGACCAGACACACAGAAACCTCTCCGTCTCTCTCGGACACAATTGGATCCATTTGCCGGGGATTGTGGTGAACATGTGTGTGAGTGTATATTGTATTTGTGTCCAATCAATCCCTTCACCTGTCTGTTAGTCTGTGTGTCTGTTGTGGTCATAAATGTCCCTGAAAGTCTTATCTGTCCTAATATTAATGATTTTACACTCCAATTGAAAATTAACCAATCTAACAAAGAGACAAAACAATCAAGATAGCCCAAATGAACCGCAGCAGACACAACCACTGCATCATATCAAGCTCAGGATCAACCTTTTTTTTTTCAGCTATGAATGTCACAGGCTAATGTATTCGCATACGGAAAACACACAAAGCAGCGTCGAGCTCTCTGACTGGACACCTCACGCTGGCGAGGCAGTAACCGCCGCCCTGGTTGGCTCGACGTTTTGCCTAGCAACACAAAGCCAATGTCCGATTGATTCGCTCATCCCCAGGGGAGCGGCGTGATTTGAGTAATTGATTCACTGCCTCTCTTCCGGTATCCATGGTGATACCCCCTCCTCCCCTCCCTCCTGTACACAGCTGGGGTCTCTTCTGCAAACACCCCGAGTGTCTCTGCCAAGGACAGACTGGCAGGAATAGCTTGATAAACAAGGCCAAGGCGAGAACACATCCCTGTTTTTATTCACTGGTCAAACACAGGGATATAGTGGCTGGATACAAAAAATATTATATACAGACATAAACACATGGAGTTAATATAGACATAAATACAAAGTTCAATAAATAGAATAACACAGGCACAGCCAAACATGTATTTTGTTTTGTTTGTAGGATTAACAATACATCTGGGGAGAGAGGAAAGGCTAACCTATAGATTTGTATTGCGTGTGTGGTTACCATGACACCGACAGTAGAGGTCCCACACATCCTGTCGATCAATACAGTTAAAGATTCACCCGACCCAGAGCTGTTCAATACAGTACCACGTATACAGTGCAGAGTCCAGCGCACGGTACATAGTAAAATACATTGACACGCAGCAGGTTTATAACAAAAGGAGTGGCTGGTTGCGTACCCCGTTTCGCCACAAGGGGGAGATTGATGGGGTTTTTTTCTCCCCCTCTCCTTTCTCCCTCGCTCTTTGTTTTGTGGTGCTGATGAGAGCTGCGCAGCACACACACACACACAGCACCCGCCGCGCCTCCTCGCCCGGATGAGAGGGAAGCAAGGCATTCATATTCATGTTTCAATTTCAACCTGAGCACGTCATTCACCGACAGGACGCATTGGCTGTCTGATATCTCCTCTGCCGGCGGAAATGGAGAGAAGGAAAAAAAACTAACTCGTGAGGATGACACATTTAGTGATCCTGTGCTAATATAATGAGGCCACCGGCATACAACCGGAGACACATTAACACAGTGGCTAACTCCACAAAGATAAGGAGAGAGTCAGAGAGAGAGAGAGAGAGAGAGAGAGAGAGAGAGATCCAGGGAATTACTGTAGGATGATTCGGCAGAGGCAGCCTATGAGGTGGGCAGCTGTACACCCTCCACACACACCACTGCTGAACACACATGTGACCGTTTCAGTGGACGAAGATATCCCCCGAGACACACTTTAGGGTTGCAACTCATGATTTACTTTCCAAATGAGACATGGGCTGTCCAAATGAGAAGAACATCTTCACAAATACTAAATGTGTGGCAATATTCAGATCTGATAGGTCAAGTACAGGGCTGATAAGTGCTTCTCACAGACAAACCATAGGTCTAAATGACAACAATTAATTAAAAGTCCAGTCGATTTGGCAGCCCGTCCACTCAGCCCTAACCCTAACCCTAACCCTACACTCCATGTACAGTATACTCCATGTACGCCTCATCCTAGACAGTGATCTGCATCAGCTCCTGCTTAAGAACACAGTGATCCTGCAATCAGCTGTAATCTTAAACCTGCTCATCAGCCACTTTTGTTTCGTTTTAATCCAGGCCATTAAAGGTCAGTCTGCATACTGTCCCAGCGTCGGCCGGCAGCATTGTGTAACATCTATTTTTAACCCCCGTCTACCCACCGCTGCACCGCGCCGCTGCCTCTCCGGCATGCGGCGCGGCGCGGTGCAGTGCGGGTCCGCCCCTGATACACGAGGACTTGGCCCACTTCACTTCCACTTGCTTCCAGATGCGCGCCTGAATAATAGAAACGGAGGTGCGTGGTGCTGGTCTCTGCAGAGAGTCACAGCAAGGAGGGGCTGCGTTCGAGTAATGCTGTTATAGACTGTATATATATATTTTTTTTTTTCATGGATGCAGGAAGAAAGCGAGAACAGAAGCTAAGAGCAGACAACATAATGGTGTACTATTTATACATGAAGCAACGCTGGCTCCTTTGGCTCTTTGAGAGCACCAGACCCAGCCTGCCACTCCCATCAGCAAACATCAAACATTAATCAGTGACATGTTACGTCTCTCTGGTGGACGCGGAGAATTCATCTTTTTATAAACTGGTGGAGAGAGGAGGGGGGGAGGATGTGCTCACTCTATATTATTAGATGAACCTGTTTACTGTGTGTGTGTGTGTGTGCGTGTGCGCGCGCGCGTGCACGTGTGTGTTGTCCAACCCCTGCAATGAGGCCTCATGATGAGCGAGGAATTAGCGATGTGGAGAGATTAAACGTCAGAATGTGTTTGCAATTGAAACAATCTCGTCGTATGACGTAGACAATCACATCTGCATCCGTGACCTTTGACCTCTCGTGATGTGCCGACTCTCTCGAATTAGAGTTGTCTTTCCAGACAACTTTTTTTAATGACGGTTATACTTTAACAAACCGATTATCATTGTGATCATTAGTCAATAGTTAACACTCACGTCATGATCTGGCCTTTGTAAACAGTTAGGAGATTATGGCGAGAGATTAATCACAGTGTAATCCTCTTGTGAGGACTGCATTGTCATCGGGAGACAGAGGCACCGAGTGAAGCCACCGAAGTCACCGAGGCGAGGAATTGCCATACATATCATGCTGAGTGTGCTGTGTGGACTCGTTAGAGCTGAATGTGGTGGTGACATTCGTCGGAATTCAGTGTGATACACACCCACACACACACACACACCCACACAGTGCGAAACATTCAGACCCCCAGTCCGGCTGTGGGCTGATGCACTCTCGATAAGAAATACACTGCATGCGGCAACTCTCTCTCTCTTTCTCTCACTGTCTCTCACACACTCTCTCTCTCTCTCTCTCTCTATGGACACAAGAGTGCCAAGGATTCAGGGAGGAGGAGGTGGAGGAGGAGGAGAATAAAGTTGTCAGCCATTTTCCACCAGCATGCAATGACGAAGACAAACAGAAGGGGGCTCAGGAGTGGCGGTAGAAGGCGCAAGATAATCAGGACATGTGGGAGGTGGCGATGGAGGAAGAGCACAGCAGAAAGACGTCCGTTGTGTGGGGAAGAGAGCTGAGATAAAAACAACAAAAAAACCACGCAGAGATAAGATAACATGGGGGTATGAGGATCCAGGTGAAACTCATACGCTAAGCAGAAAGACAGAGGCAGCATAACCAATCAAATGTGAGGGGAACAGAGTGCAGAGAACAGGTGCAGTGGAAGTATGGGTTGGTTCCTCTCTCTCTGCGTCACCCCACCCCCTCCTGATGTCGCGTGTTGCTGACGTCACACAGGGGCGGAGGAGGTGCATCTCCAGCATCAGGACAATAGAGGGCAGCAGACACCCCTCTGTAGAGCCCCCCCCCACCCCCCCCCCCCCCTCCCCCCGCCCCCCCACCCCCCCCCCCCCCCCCCCCCCCCCCCCCCCCCCCCCCCCCCACCCCCACCTCCTCCAGGTGAGCTGGTGGCACCTCCCCCCGGCCTGTACGTGTGCCTTGCCATTGTGGGTTGGCAGGCAGAACAATATTACCCATGATAGTGCAGAAGGGGGGGGAATATGGCCCAAAGCAACCAGACGTCATATGAACCCCCCCCGGCCCCCCTGATGTCTGGTGACCAGAGCCCATACAGGAGGAACCACGCCCTAATATAGTCATAGCAGGCGAATGGTGCAGATACAGGAAGTGCACAGGAAGTGAGTTTGGGCACAATACATATTTAGTATATATATATATGTATAGAATAAAATGGATGAGAGACATCGAGAGATACAGAGAGATATAGAGAGATAGAGAGAGGGAGGAGACTTGTGGGGGTGTATGAATTGAAAGAGGGAGGTGGAAACTGAATTTAGGTTGCAGGAAGGAGTAGGCGAGGGTAGGGGACAAGCCTCAGTCAAGAGAGCGAGCGAGGGGTAAAAATAGAAGAGGCAACGCAATCATTATTAATGAGGGTACGGCTTGAACATACAACATTGGATGCGCGCAGTGTGGAACATGTCTCCTTAACAACCGTGATGATTTTACTCAATCTCCCGAGACTGCATGGTTATCCAATCACACACAGAAATGCAAAGACACACAAATGAAGACACACACACACACAGATACACACACAGACACACACACACACACACACACACACACAAACAAACACAAACATGCATGAATCTGAGATAAATTGAGAGCCAGACCTAGTCAATGTTCACTCATTTGGAACGTGATTGCACAACGCCCTGGGGTTGGAGGGGGGGGGTAGGGGGGGGGTAATTACTTACTCTACTGTAAAATAACAGACATGTAGTACAGCATCATGCTGTTGTTGCTGCTGAGGCCTTCGTCTTGTGTGGTGGTGGTGGGGGAGCAATATTTCATCAATATCAACATATCTGATTTATAGAGGAGAGTGCATCAAAACGATTCACTCATCCATCCACACGTCATGTTACTTGGTTAATGTGGCATCCCAGCTGGCATGACGCTTTATGTTTCTGCAGTGAGTGCAGTTGGAACTGAGTCAATGCCTCAATGACTCAGAGTCGTGTCGCAGTCTGTCTGGGGATTTTAGCTGCAGGGAGTCCTGGGAAGACATGTGTCGAGAGATGACCAGACACATATTTCATCAATATCAACATATCTGATTTATAGAGGAGAGTGCATCAAAACGATTCACTCATCCATCCACACGTCATGTTACTTGGTTAATGTGGCGTCCCAGCTGGCATGACGCTTTCTGTTTCTGCAGTGAGTGCAGTTGGAACTGAGTCAATGCCTCAATGACTCAGAGTCGTGTCGCAGTCTGTCTGGGGATTTTAGCTGCAGGGAGTCCTGGGAAGACATGTGTCGAGAGATGACCAGACACACAGAAACCTCTCCGTCTCTCTCGGACACAATTGGGATCCATTACCGGGGATTGTGGTCAACGTGTGTGTGAGTGTATATTTATTTGTGTCCATCAATCCCTTCACCTGTCTGTTAGTCTGTGTGTCTGTGTGGTCATAAATGTCCCTGAAAGTCTTATCTGTCCTATATAATGATTTACACTCCAATTGAAAATTAACCATCTAACAAAGAGACAAACAATCAAGATAGCCCAAATGAACCGCAGCAGACACAACCACTGCATCATATCAAGCTCAGGATCAACCTTTTTTTTTCAGCTATGAATGTCACAGGCTAATGTATTCGCATACGGAAACACAACAAAGGCAGCGTCGAGCTCTCTGACTGGACACCTCACGCTGGCGAGGCAGTAACCGCCGCCCTGGTTGGCTCGACGTTTTGCCTAGCAACACAAAGCCAATGTCCGATTGATTCGCTCATCCCCAGGGGAGCGGCGTGATTTGAGTAATTGATTCACTGCCTCTCTTCCGGTATCCATGGTGATACCCCCTCCTCCCCTCCCTCCTGTACACAGCTGGGGTCTCTTCTGCAAACACCCTGAGTGTCTGCCAAGGACAGACTGGCAGGAATAGGTTGATAAACAAGGCCAAGGCGAGAACACATCCCTGTTTTTATTCACTGGTCAAACACAGGGATATAGTGGCTGGATACAAAAAATATTATATACAGACATAAACACATGGAGTTAATATAGACATAAATACAGAGTTCAATAAATAGAACACAGGCACAGCCAAACATGTATTTTGTTTTGTTTTGTAGGAATTAACAATACATGTGGGTGAGAGACAGGAGAAGGCGATTTGTATTGCGTGTGTGGTTACCATGACACGGACAGTAGAGGTCCCACACATCCTGTGGATCAATACAGTTAAATATTCACCCGACCAGAGCTGTTCATACAGTACACGTATACAGTGCAGGAGTCCAGCGCACTGTACATAGTGAAATACATTGACACGCAGCAGGTCTATACAAAAGGAGTGGCTGGTTGCGTTACCCCGTTTCGCCCACAAGGGGAGATTGATGTTTTTTTTTTTTCTTTCTCCTCGCTCTTTGTTTTGTGGTGCTGATGAGAGCTGCGCAGCACACACACACCACACAGCACCCGCGCCGCGCCTCCTCGCCCGGATGAGAGGAAGCAAGGCATTCATATTCATGTTTCAATTTCAACCTGAGCACGTCATTCACCGACAGGACGCATTGGCTGTCTGTACCTAATCTGCCGGCGGAAATGGAGAGAAGGAAAATACAACCGGCATACAACCGGAGACAACTTAACAAGTGGCTAACTCCACAAAGATAAGGAGAGAGTGAGAGAGAGAGAGAGAGAGAGAGAAGAGAGAGAGAGGAGAGGAGAGAGAGAGAGAGAGATTATCCAGGGAATTACTGTAGGATGATTCGGCAGAGACAGCCGATGAGGTGGGCAGCTGTACACCCTCCACACACCACTGCTGAACACACGTGACCGTTTCAGTGGACGAAGATATCCCCCGAGACACACTTTAGGGTTGCAACTCATGATTTACTTTCCAAATGAGACATGGGCTGTCCAAATGAGAAGAACATCTTCACAAATATTAAATGTGTGGCAATATTCAGATCTGATAGGTCAAGTACAGGGCTGATAAGTGCTTCTCACAGACAAACCATAGGTCTAAATGACAACAATTGTCAATTGATTAAATGTCCAGTCGATTTGGCAGCCCGTCCACTACATGTACAGCATAGTAAACCGCCTCATCCTAGACAGCGATCTGCATCAGCTCCTGCTTAAGAACACAGTGATCCTGCAATCAGCTGTAATCTTAAACCTGCTCACCAGCCACTTTTGTTTCGTTTTAATCCAGGCCATTAAAGGTCAGTCTACATACTGTCCCAGCGTTCGGCCGGCAGCATTGTGTAACATCTATTTTTTTAACCCCGCGTCTACCCACCGCTGCACCGCGCCGCTGCCTCTCCGGCATGCGGCGCGGCGCGGTGCAGTGCGGGTCCGCCCCCTGATACACGAGGCCTTGGCCCACTTCACTTCCACTTGCTTCCAGATGCGCGCCTGAATAATAGAAACGGAGGTGCGTGGTGCTGGTCTCTGCAGAGAGTCACAGCAAGGAGGGGCTGCGTTCGAGTAATGTTCTGAAGTTTATAGACTGTATATATATATTATTTTTTTTCATGGATGAAGGAAGAAAGCGAGAACATGAAGCTAAGAGCAGACAACATAATGGTGTACTATTTTATACATGAAGCAACGCCGGCTCCTTTGGCTCTTTGAGAGCACCAGGACCCAGCCTGCCACTCCCATCAGCAAACATCAAACATTAAATCAGTGACATGTTACGTCTCTTCTGGTGGACGCGGAGAAATTTCATCTTTTTTATAAAACTGGTGGAGAGAGGGGGGGGGGGGGGGTTGGAGAGGATTGTGCTCACTCTATATTATTAGATGAACCTGTTTACTGTGTGTGTGTGTGTGTGCGTGTGCGCGCGCGCGTGCACGTGTGTGTTGTCCAACCCCTGCAATGAGGCCTCATGATGAGCGAGGAATTAGCGATGTGGAGAGATTAAACGTCAGAATGTTGCAATTTGAAACAATCTCGGTCGTATGACGTAGACAATCACCATCTGCATCCGTGAACCTTTGACCTCTCGTGATGTGCCGACTCTCTCTCGAATTAGACACGGGTCTGTCTTTCCAGACAACTTTTTTAATTGACGGTTATACTTTAACAAACCGATTATCATTGTGATCATTAGTCAATAGTTAACACTCACGTCATGATCCGGCCTTTGTAAACAGTTAGGAGATTATGGCGAGAGATTAATCACAGTGTAATCCTCTTGTGAGGACTGCATTGTCATCGGGAGACAGAGGCACCGAGTGAAGCCACCGAAGTCCCCGAGGCGAGGAATTGATGCGAGGGCGGACTGTAATACAATGTGACACTCGAGAGACAGTGGGGGGGGGGGGGGGGGGGGTGGGGTCACGTCGGAAGTCTCCAGTGGGATAGTGGGATAGGCATCCCCCATCCACCACCGCCCGCACGTACAAGTAGTTTCTCGTTTTTTGGGGGGGGGAAACAAAAAGCTAAGTAGAGCAGAGAGGGCAGGACGGGATGATGGATGGAAGGGAGGCATGCATGGGTTGTAATACTAGGGTGGGCTGATAATTCACTGCCAAGGAACTGGACTAATCTCTCTCGGGGAACGCCAAGCCAACTGGGTAGGCCAAGCTCCTACGCTGCTAGTTCTCATGTTTTTAATCATTCCAGGATAGGCATCTCTGA
The DNA here is from genome assembly GCA_002895965.2 of Coryphaenoides rupestris. Lineage (NCBI taxonomy): Eukaryota > Metazoa > Chordata > Actinopteri > Gadiformes > Macrouridae > Coryphaenoides > Coryphaenoides rupestris. The sequence continues at coordinate 106,865 of PIJE02001495.1, read as the reverse complement.
TCTTGGCCTACCTGTGTATCCATCTACTGGGGTTGGGGGGGGGGGATTTGGTTGCAGGTCAAACACACACACACACACACACACACTGCCATAACATAGCCTGCTGAGCTGTGCTGCTGTAGACTCGTTAGACGCTGAATGTGGTGGTGGACACTTCGTTCGGAATCAGTGTGATACACACCACATAACACTCACACCCACACACACACACACCCACACAGGTGCGAAACATTCAGACCCCCAGTCCGGCTGTGGCTGATGCACTCTCGATAAGAAATACACTGCATGCGGCAACTTCTCTCTCTCTCTCTCTCTCTCTCTCTCTCACTGTCTCTCACACATACTTCTCTCTCTCTCTATGGACACAAGAGTGCCAAGGATTCAGGGAGGAGGAGGAGGAGGAGGAGAATAAAGTTGTCAGCCATTTTCCACCAGCATGCAATGACGAAGACAAACAGAAGGGGCTCAGGAGTGCGTAGAAGGCGCAAGAGAATCAGGACATGTGGGAGGTGGCGATGGAGGAAGAGCACAGCAGAAAGACGTCCGTTGTGTGGGGAAGAGAGCTGAGATAAAAACACAAAAAAAAACCACGCAGAGATAAGATAACATGGGGGTATGAGGATCCAGGTGAAACTCATACGCTAAGCAGAAAGACAGAGGCAGCATAACCGATCAAATGTGAGGGGAACAGAGTGCAGAGAACAGGTGCAGTGGAAGTAGGGAGGGAGGGGAGGGAGGGAGAGAGGGATGGAGGTTGGGGTGCGTTGCTGATGCTAGCAAGCGATGGGAGAGTGGAAGGGAGAGAGAGGATGGAGGTTGGGGGTCTGTGACTCATTCAGGCTTGCAGTGGAGTGCAGCGCTCCTTGCTCACTCCTATCCCACTGTTTTATTCATAGACACAACACCCACAGGATAAGATGGAGCCTAGTAACACAAGGAGATTGGGACCAGTCTCTCCTCCATGGTCTTCTCCCTCCTTTCATTGTCTCTCTCACACACACACCACACAACACACACACACACACACACCACACACACACACACACACACACACACACACACACACACACACACACACACACACACACACACACACAACACACACACACACACACACACACACACACACACACACACTCAGACGGGCCAGTACATTAGCATTTCCAAATAGAATCAAGCAACAGCACGTTTCTGATTCTGTGTGTGATTTCGTCACGGGGACAGACGGAGCCCATGAGCATCTCTGTGTGGACACCACCCATGACCAACTGTCTATACAGACTACAGGGAGATCGAAACGTTATGTTTAATTTTTTATTTTATTTTCTTCGGTTATAATACAATGTCTCCAAAAATGTTTCGTTTTTTTCTCCAAATGTTTTCTCTCGTCATAAATACATAAATACATGAATGAATAAACACATAATAAAGAACATTTAGTGGACATGCCCCAATAAGATCAAATGGTTGACAAACATGAACCCACCTCACGCTGGGCAACAAAAGGACAAGTGGGTTTGACACAGAGAGGATTCAAACACAGTAGAAAAGATATTTATATGTATATATATGTACAGAAAACAGTTCAAGGCTATATTTTGACACAATATCTACTATGTCTGCAGATTGAAAGCGCTGACTAGAAGATCTAGCAGTATGTACACATGTGCAGCAGGTAAAATGCATCAGATAATGTTATGCAGCACAAATAAAATGATGTAAGAACACTGTAAGAGTGGAATTAAATCGACTCTACGACGGATACTGGACAGGCCAGATCCGTTCATCTAAACGCATACAGTTAACTGTTACCGCTAACCTACTCTGAAAAGATTACCACAACCACTGCTCCACGCCACCTCACCGTACTCCATTAAAGTCGTCATTTTTTTTTTCTTCTCCACAACACTATAAACTACACTGATCATGCCATGTTCGGTATTCATTGTATCGTACACCCGTTGAAGTGTCACTAAAGCAATATGCAGTTATTGGCACACGAAACAATACACAACAATGCCCACAACGACGCATGCATTAGTAATCTAAGTTCACGATGAAGCCTGCAGATTCGCAACCCGGGAAACAAAAACTGAAAAAGTTCCCGAATACACATGTTTATTTTTTTTAAGTATCGATGCTTACTATTATTACTATTCAAATGTGTTTCTGTAGCACGCAATGTCCTTAAGTGTCGATCACTTGAATGCGATGATATGATACCGATGCACTCGGAGTGCTCATTTTCTCATCCGTCATTAATCCTCATCTTCATCTTTTTCTGTCCTCCATTCCTCCCTCCTCTTTCCATGTTCGACTGAGAAATAAAACACACATGGACGGTGGCGTTAATTTTAAAGCTGCATGTGTAATACAAACGCCGTTTGAGTGTAAAGCTGATTGTACTCCTAGCATCGCTGCAGCCGGCCAAGCCAAGTATCCAGCGGTCATCTGGATACTTTGCTCTTACATCCAACATAAGAGATGCTCAGAGATGCTAAGAGATGTTTACACACGCAGCATTAACTTAGCTTCATGACAGTTTCGGTGTGTGACGGTTCTGTGAGTGCAGCTCAGAGTACCTACCGCTTCAACACAAACAAGTGACGGCCTGCGGTACTATGGGGGTCTTCCCCTGGCGCTCCACGTGTTCATCTCTATCGGGGTCAGGGTTGTTTGGGGCTGGGGTGGGGTGAGAAGAGGGGTGGGGGGGCGACAGGCTTGTGTTACTCATGGAGTTGCAATTCCTCCCAAAATAAACCATACACATTGCTCTAGATTATTTAGTTAAGTTAATAATAAATAAAAACGTTGGGCATGTTACAAAAGGCTTCAAATATAAATATTATTAGACACAGAAGATGATGCCACCAAACACAGCCCTCAATCCACATCATTAAAACATGTACAGATATGTCAAGAACAAGATAAGAATAAGAGGAATCCTTTGCCAGCTCTGTGTGTTTGCTTGCGTGTGAGTGAGTGTGGGATCATATGTAGCCCCTGTGATCTCTGGAGGCCTGGCCTCGGTCTTTCATCCGCGACAGCCAGGAACACAAAGTGCCATCCAAGTCCAAGTCCATGCTGAGCCAATTACCCAAAATGCCCTAGAAATGGGCACATTCCCACAAGGTACCGGGAACTCCTGCGGGCCTGCAGACTGCAGAGCGCTCCCGGGCCGGCTTACATGTTCTCACATCCCCGAGTCGAGCGCATGGCAACTGTGGCCGTATTTCACCCTCTAGCCCCTGCTGTGGACAGCGCCACAGATACCGCGGGGCTGGGGAACAGACAATCCTCTTACTCCGGCTACAACTTTAAGTTCCCCAACAGCTGCCCCTGACGGTGGTCCACACGACAACAACAAAATAAATAAAAAACGAAACTAATCCTGAAATAGACGAGACATCGCCCGGTTTCAACGTGACAACGGGAAGGAGCGTGGAGAGTGCATCCAGCCATAAGGGCGGTGTCCTCACTACAGCTTCCCCCGTTCCGCTGGGCCGTCTGTCTCAGATGAGGCCTTGTGTTGACCCCTGCAGTCAGTTCAGAACGGCACACAGTCATGAACTCAAGTACAGCAGCAGCTGTTGGGTCTTGAGGAGCACAGATGCTCAGCCAGAGCGGCCTAGACCCACATATGTCCGCATCCCTGTTGAAGCCTCAGAGAAAAGATGTTTGTTCAACACAGTGCATGTCCTATGAAGACACTGACTGAGCTGCACAACAAACTATTTAAAATAATAACCGTCCTATGATCACGATACAGACAGTGGCAATAATCACTCTTCATGTATCCTGTATGGAAATATTCTCGTCAACAGAGGCAAAACCGTGAAGATAAGATAAACACTTTTGTATGGATCTCCTCAGCACAGTCAAGTTATTTGCACAAATAGACCGGGCCGGCACCCTGGGGAAACCAGTCTGTCACTGACCCTGATTCGATTTCAGCGCAGTGAGTCGATAGCATGGAGCGGCAAGGCCTCGCTATAGCCATGGAGGACGGACCCGTTCATACATTTCTTATGCAGTGAGGCCAGTGGACCAAGAATCAACCCAGGAACTGGATAATGTTCTGGGGTGAGATGAGAGATGCTCAGGAGCTGCTCACTCCAGTGGGGCTGGCGAGGGAGCCGCCCTTGCACGAGAGGCTTGAAGGGAGAAGGATAGAGAGAGAGAGAGAGAAGAGAGAGGAGAGGAGAGAGAGCAGGAGGAGAGGGACAGAGGGACAGATAGATATATCTTGACCCATATTATAGATATAATACACAAACTAGTAATATTTCTGTAGGCTTCTTGCGGTCATGCTATAAAGATCTGGCCATCTTTAAGGATAAAAGGAGAGAGATGGAAATAGATAAAGGTGGATATAGACACAAAGAGTTGAATAGAGAAAGGGAGCTGCAGATGCAGACAGGGTGATGAGGATGTTACATAATTGGAAAGAGAAGGGACCCTCCCTCTTTAGGCACACATCTTGAGAGAACACCACAGCCATGATCAGGTCAGGGTGTCTGCACTGAAGTCACACGCAAACATGGCTCCTCCTCAACATGGCAAAACCCGGTCTGATCCATACAGAGGCAACCGGTCTAAAACATTCCTAACACAAATTCTTCTCTACGGCTCGGGTCTCAGTCTGGTACACACTAACAAGAATCTAACCCGGTGACTTGGCTCAAATTACTTGTCAATTTGTCCTTGTTCTCTTCCGAAAGGTCCTTGATTCGGGGGGGGGGGGGCATAGTGGAGTTGTGTGGCACTGTTTTTTGTATGATAATATAGCAGCTAACCATATAATATAACGTGTGGCACTAAGGCTACATATGTGTATGTACCATATTGAAAGTCACCAATTAAATGACCACACAAGCATCACAACAATGCAAACAAAAACATTATGTTTCTGACATCTTGCACCATCCATCCATCCATCCAGCCAGCCAGGGGCGCCCACCACGTCACATGACCACTACAGCATGAGTTCTACTGTGGGCGGGACGCTTGCCGCAGCCTGGCGCAGTCGCTGGACCTCCACAAGAAACATGACGCTCCTGATTCACCGAGAACACAACCAGCCGATGAGAGAGGGAGTGCTTAGGGGAACACTCCACCACCTGCATGCACAGCAATCGCACACGCACACGCACACGCACACACACACACCCACACCACGTGTGTGTGGATGTTGCATGCAATGAAAACCTAACAGGCAACTGTCAGCGATAATCTCGATTTATGTTTTGCCCACAGTTAGAGACAAACTGCTGAAATAAAGCCATGACACTAAATAACTTGGTTGTCCCTGTTTGGGAAGGAGATGTCCTGGGAATGTAGCTGACAATTGGGCCCAATGGTAACACATACAAACTATCAAGATGATGAGTATTCATACAACACAGATGTGACAGAGTCGATTACCTCATTTACATTTAGGGCATTTGGCAGATTGCTTTTATCCAAAGCAACTTACAAAGAGTACATTTGTTGAAGGAGAGACAGCAATATATCACTGTGGTACATGAAGATAAGAATAGAGCATCACCAACATCTAAGCACATACAATATGCTCAGCAATGCCAAGTACTATTATTTAGCGCCGAGACGTGCCAATATCAGCCAAGCTATATCTGCTGTGTCGGGTCCTGCTAGCTACCAGCCAGTTAGCATGTAGCCAGAACCCAGTGTGTTGACAGGGGGGTACATCAGAGAGGAGATGCAGCAAGGAGGGTGATCTGAGGATGCTATGTGCGATAATGCCACAGACCCAACATTATTGTAGGATTGATATCATGATATAGACATGGAGGATACAATACAACAACAGAGATTCAAGATAGCAACGTGAATATACTCGTAATGGCCTTCATTTGTCAACCAGCTACACATGCTTACTATGCTACGCATGGTTAATGTGTATGCAATAACAGTGTGGGGGTCATAAAAATGGTGAGAGATACGGTCAATAGTTCAATGTCTGCATGCTTGTTTGTGTCTGCTTCGTCTGCCTATACTCAGCTCACAAATGTACAGTTATGTGGCGAGGCTAGGTCTCTGCTGACACACACACACAGAGACACACACACACACACACACATACACACACACTCGGCTATTAAATATATTATGCTGCTGACCAAGGTGAAATAAATCATGACTGTGTGTTAGGGCTGGGCGATATGGCTGAAAACTGTATCACGATATAAGTGTTTCATATCGGTCGATATCGATAATTATCGATAATTTGTATGACCTATTTAAAATAAGGACCAGGAGAAAAATATACTGAATTTAAACATTTTTATTTTAAACTTAACCTTCCTGATTGTAGGCAGACAGGGAAAAGGAATGTCAACACAACCATGGAAAACACTCAAATAAATAAAAATAAACATGAATGAAAATTAAAATCACAATGAAAACTTAACAATTATCAATAATAAAGTGCTGAACAAAAATAAAGTGTTACAAAAACATGTGTAAAGGCTGTGGTTGTGCTCCAAAGGGTGAGAGCGGCTAAGGTGGTAAAACAAGTTGGTTGTATTACCAGTCTTGGTGGACGACGGTCATAATTTGCAGACAACATTGGTCTGACTACGGTCTGACTTATAAAATCCAAAAAGCTGTCATACTGGTGAGCTGATCTTTCCATTTTTGTCGACAATTTCCTCGCTTGTTGCGGCGCTTATCTTTCACTTCTCACTTTCACTTCTCACTTCTCACACACACGCGCTGTTTCTGTTATTCAAGAAACAAACACGAACACGAGACAACGAGATGGCGCAACCAAACATGATACTGTTACATGATTGGCTGTTAGCGTGTCACTCCATACGTTGCCAGGTACCGGAGGACGAGTGCCTTTGTTCATGCAACCAACCTTGCTTCGCAACCTCTGGTTCAAAGCGGAGCTAGCTCCGCTTTCTTCCAACGAGGAAAAAAAAATATCGAAACGTTCTATCGAACGCATTTTCTATCGATATTGATTACGTGTCTATCGCGATACATATCGTTATCGTTTTATCGCCCAGCCCTACTGTGTGTGTTGATGTGCTCGTGCGTGTGCGTGTGTGTGTGTGTGTGTGTGTGTGTGTGTGTGTGTGTGCCATTGTGCGTGTCCATTCCTGCTTGAGTGAGAGCGAATGTGACTGTTTGCGTGCTTGTGTTTGCCAGTCATGCTTTATCCGTCTGAACGTGCGCACATACAAATACAGCATGTAGCCGCCGGGATGTGACGCTAGCGGAGGTTCTGGTTGTGTGCTAAATGAGATTAGCATCGCAGAGTTGACCTCGTTGTGCGAGAGAGAGCTACCATACCCCCCCCCCATGACAACAAAGCCCTGTGCAACACAGAGCATGTGCCCCACTGACACACAACAGCTAACGGGAGAGAGAGGGAAAGAGAGAGAGAGAGAGAGAGACTAGACGACGATGAGGGAAAAAGGAAGAGATAGAGAGATAGAGAGAGAGAGCGAGAGAGAGAGAGATAAGTGGGGGAGGGGAGATCAGAGATGAGAGAGCTGTAGTAGGGGAGCGCGAAGAGCGAGCAAAGGCTGAGCGATATCAAGGTGAGGGAGAGAGAGACACAAGATCAGGTTCTCAAAGAGGATTTTGGGTAATCAGAGAAACGCATAATTGTGGAGACAAGTGAAAACCTAACAGGCAACGTCAGCAATAATCTGACTTATGTTTTGCACAGTAGAGACAAACAGCTGAAATAAAGCCATGACACTAAATACTTGGTGTCCCTGTTTGGGAAGGAGATGTCCTGGGAATGTAGCTGACAATGGCCAAATGGCAACACAAACAAACTATCTAGATGATGATGTATTCATACAACACAGATGTGACAGAGTCGATTACCTCATTTACATTTAGGGCATTTGGCAGATTGCTTTTATCCAAAGCGACTTACAAAGAGTACATTTGTTGAAGGAGAGACAGCAATATATTTCTGTGGTACATGAAGATAAGAATAGAGCATCACCAACATCTAAGCACATACAATATGCTCAGCAATGCCAAGTACTATTATTTAGCGCCGAGACGTGCCAATATCAGCCAAGCTATATCTGCTGTGTCGGGTCCTGCTAGCTACCAGCCAGTTAGCATGTAGCCAGAACCCAGTGTGTTGACAGGGGGGTACATCAGAGAGGAGATGCAGCAAGGAGGGTGATCTGAGGATGCTATGTGCGATAATGCCACAGACCCAACATTATTGTAGGATTGATATCATGATATAGACATGGAGGATACAATACAACAACAGAGATTCAAGATAGCAACGTGAATATACTCGTAATGGCCTTCATTTGTCAACCAGCTACACATGCTTACTATGCTACGCATGGTTAATGTGTATGCAAGTATACATGGTGGGGGTCCATAAAAATGGGTGAGAGGATACGGCCAATAGGTTCAATGTCTGCATGCTTGTTTGTGTCTGCTTCAGTCTGCCGTTATTACTCAGCTCACAAATGTACAGGTTATGTGGGCGAGGCTAGGTTCTCTGCTTGGACCACACCACACAGAGACACCACACACACACACCACACACACACATACACACACACTCGGCTATTAAATATATTATGCTGCTGACCAAGTTGGAATAAATCATGACTGTGTGTTAGGGCTGGGCGATATGGCTGAAACTGTATCACGATATAAGTTTTCATATCGGTCGATTATCGATAATTATCGATAATTTGTATGACCTTATTAAAATAAGACAGAGAAAAATATACTGAATTTAAAACATTTTTATTTTAAACTTAACCTTCCTGATTGTAGGCAGACAGGGAAAAAGAATGTCAACACAACCATGGAAAACACTCAAATATATAAAAAATAAACATGAACGAAAATTAAAATCACAATGAAAACTTAACAATTATCAATTAATAAAGTGCTGAACAAAAATAAGTGTTACCCAGAAAACATGTGTAAAGGCTGTGGTTGTGCTCCAAAGGGGTGAGAGCGGCTAAGGGTTAAAACAAGTTGGTTGTTTACCAGTCTTGGTGGACGACGGTCATAATTTGCAGGACAACATTGGTCTGGACTTACGGTCTGACTTGATAAAATCCAAAAAAGCTGTCGATTACTTGGTGAGCTGATGCTTTCCATTTTTGCTCGACACATTTTCCTCGCTTGTTGCGGCGCTTTAGCTTTCAGGCTTCCTCACTTTACTTCTCCACTTCTCACACCACGACGCGCCTGTTTCTTGTTATTCAAGGAGAACGAAGGAGGCCACGATACTACGCAAGACAATCGAGACAGGCGGCGGCAACCAAACATTGGATGAACTGGTTGTACGATGATTGGCTGTTAGCGTGTCACTCCATACGTTGCCAGGTACCGGAGGACGAGTGCCTTTGTTCATGCAACCAACCTTGCTTCGCAACCTCTGGTTCAAAGCGGAGCTTAGCTCCGCTTTCTTCCAACGAGGAAAAAAAAATATCGAAACGTTCTATCGAACGCGATTTCTATCGATATTGATTACGTGGTCTATCGCGATACATATCGTTTATCGATTTTATTCGCCCAGCCCTACTGTGGTGTTGCCATGTGCTCGTGCGTGTGCTGTGTGTGTGTGACAGTGTGCTGTGTGTGGTGCCAGTTGTGCGTTGGTTCCCATTCCTGCTTGAGTGAGAGGCGAATGGTGACGTTTGGCCGTGCTTGTGGTTTTGCCAGGTCATGCCCTTTATCCGTCTGAACGTGCGCACATACCAAATACAGCATGTAGGCCCGCCGGGGATGATGACGCTAGAACGGAGGTTCTGGTTGTGTGCTGAAATGAGATTAGCCATCGCAGGAGTTGACCTCGTTGTGCGAGAGAGAGCTGACCATAACCCCCCGCCCCATGACAACAAAGCCCTGTGCAACACAGAGCATGTGCCCCACTGACACACAACAGCTAACGGGAGAGAGAGGGAAAGAGAGAGAGAGAGAGAGAGACTAGACGACGATGAGGGAAAAAGGAAGAGATAGAGAGATAGAGAGAGAGAGCGAGAGAGAGAGAGATAAGTGGGGGAGGGGAGATCAGAGATGAGAGAGCTGTAGTAGGGGAGCGCGAAGAGCGAGCAAAGGCTGAGCGATATCAAGGTGAGGGAGAGAGAGACACAAGATCAGGTTCTCAAAGAGGATTTTGGGTAATCAGAGAAACGCATAATTGTGAACTAAGGAGAGACAGAAACGTCAAAGGAAATAGGTCAAAGGAACATTATATGCACTATAAAAGGGTCATTAGTCTTTTTTGTGCCCGATATCAAAGAACCATTCTATAGAGGCTATTGGCCATGCTTCCAGAAAGAGTGAGTAGAACGATAAGGAGGCAGGGGAAGAAGAAGAATGAATGAAGAGAGAACATTCTTAACGCAAAATTAGGGCAGATGCTGTTGTGGGCGAGAGGAGCGGAGAGGAGGAGAGAGAGGGAGAGAGACAGAGAGAGAGAGACGGAGAGAGACAGAGAGAGAGAGAGAGAGAGAGACAGAGAGAGACAGAGAGAGAGAGAGATGAACCCGGGGCAAGTCTCTGAGTGAAACAGAATGAAAAAAAGGAAAATGGAGAGCATGTCTGCTTCAGGAGACGTGTGTTCCTTGTACACACAAGAAAGCCTAGAAATGTGTACACGCATACGGCACGTATTTGTATAAATATACACATATGCATATGTATATACTGTACACATACAGTATGTATATATATACACATTCTGTATGCATGACAGGAATGTCTCGAGGAATTACAGGAACTGGCACAAAGTGTGTGCATCCATTCAGTGTAATAATTTATAATAATAACTGACAACTACAGTAATTATATATTCTAGTCGCAGATTATAGCCACACTTCGACAAAAGCATCCCAGGTCGAAGAGCAGTCTCAAGGTGCACTGATCTGTGAGTGTCTGCCTTCCTACGCAGACACATAGCATGCTAACACAATTGCACAGCAAAGCTAAACTAAGCTAAGCTAAGCTAAGCCAAGCGGGCACACAACAACCAGAGGAGGGCTTGAGGCGAACCGCATCGACAAAGACAACAGGAGCGCGGGGTCCGTTAGCTCCATGATCTGAACGCAGCTTAATAAGATACACGGTCGACGAGGCCTCGCGCGATTATGCTAGCTGCACGCGCCGAAGAGCAGCGTAAGCAATGAGCAACGGAGCGCTCTAGCGAGTGTTCGTGCAGAGCTTGTAATGGTAGCGGCACTCTAGGAGGTAGAGTTAAAAAAACACACAATCCACTGCAGTTCACAACATGACTTGGTCGCTTTAAGGCAATGGACCCCCGTTTAATCTCGACAGTGAATCTCGTTTGGACAGCTTGGCACGCACACGCACACACACGCACACACACGTACACACACACACACACACACACGTGCACACACACACGTACACACACACACACACATCTGTCAAACAAAACAGTGTGACAGATTAGCACACTTAGCTTTTTAATAATATCGCACAGTTCTGTATTTAGTTCAGCGAGGGCTTATCTCTCTCTTAAGCGAGCAGAGCAGCCCTGTTTGTCTGGTGTCAGTCAGATGCGTCACACTCGCACCCTTTCCCATCACACGTCTCACGACCACCACCTCAGCATGCCGCCGCTATAGTGGCCATTCCAACGACAGGGAAGGAGTCAGACAATTGGTTGATGTTGTGCAGCGACTGTCTTTTTTCTTCTCATATAGGCAAACGATCAGGGGATGACCCACTTACTGAGGGGGACAGATTATCCACAAACGATGAAATGTATTTACTGTAATTAGGAGCTGAGCACAAGACTGTGGGTGTTGGCGCTCGCCTGTACTGTAAGGGTCTGTTCCATCCGTTGACCGACTTGTGATTGAGGATATAGCTGACAAAATGTTCTAAATAACCCTTCTTTTACACTAAATACTGGGAGACGGACTCAGGAGTCATGGTAAAGACATCCCATCCCCCCCCTTCGCGCTCTCTCTCTCTCTCTCTCTCTCTCGTTGGCTGTTGCTAGGACCGCTGGCAGCACATGCCTACAATGGCAACCAGCACATGAACAGAGGTGGATCTGCCTGTGTGTTGCTATAGGCAACAGACCGGCTTTTCAAGCGTGCTCTGCGCATGACGCAAGGCTGATCCAATTGATGCAGTGGGATCCGTGTTCTATGTTGAATTTAATGTGTTAATCCTAATGAATTACGAAGGGACACTTAAAGGGAACATCAAACAGAGGCTCGATGCATCATGGATCATGTTATGTACATCACTGGTACGTTATGTTATGTTAGTAACATGGACATGTTAGGACTCACTAACATCTCTCTTGGTAGGCCTGAGCAACACCAGAGTAGAGCAGAGACAAAGGATGCAGCAATGACATAAATTAATACATAAATAAATAACACATCGCTGCACTGCACTAGTGTAGAGACTGGCAATCCACTGCACTAATGTATATACTGGTAGAGTACAGAGCAATCCACACACACACACACACACACACACACACACACACACACACACACACACACACACACACACACACACACACACACACACACACACACACACACACACACACACACACACACACACACACACACACACACACACACACACACACGGCTTTATCAAAACAATCGACCGGATTTGGAAAGGGATGAAGAGATTACATTCGAGGTCAGAGAGTCAAATTAGTTTGTTAAATGAGTTTGTGAATATAATATTATAGTTATTGAAATCGTTTAACCGTGATGTTCCCAGGATCACATCAGACTTAGCTGTGTTCCCTCCACAGAAGAGATCTGCATACATAGCCACTGTTTACCATTGTATACATAGTAAATGTATTGCATTCATGTACCACTTTTATCCACAGCTCTGTACATCGCCTCACATTCTCCGATTCATACACACGTTCATACACCAACGGCGGTGGGTGTCAACCATGCGAGGCAACAGCCAGCTTGTCAGAAGCAGTTTGGGTTGAAGTGTCTTGCTCAGGCACACATCCACAGCTAGGAGGAGCCGGGGTTCGAACGAGCAACCTTCTGGTTGTCAGACCACCGTTTGTAACCATGTTAGAATTAAGACTTGGACATACATATCAATACACAAAGTTCAATACCAGACTTGCACTCAAAGAGTTGATCAGCTATTCAGACAATCAACTATTGTCTGCAGCTTTTCATGTGTGACAATTGCATTCAGACATTCTGAGTGGACTTGTCTTACCTCTCCAGATGCAGACCTTCTGTCAGGGAGGACTAGAGTGTTCCCATTGCTCCCCGGGACTATAGTAGATCCTATACTCATCCTGGGTCCAACTAACATGTAGCGTTTCTCTCCAGATCTGTACTGGATGCTGTGACACAGAGTTCCGTCATAGTTCGTTTCTGGTAAATACTTGGCGGAGACGTCCGTGGTTTTAGAGCACTGCATCGCAATCAGCACAATAATACTGATGAGAAAAAGAGTTGAAACTGAAGCCAGAGTTATCATTAAATAAAACGTCACGCCACTGTCCCCAATGTCAGTCGCTGCACTTTTCACATCAGCAGCTGAAATGGCCTCTTTGGGCTCCACCAGCTTGACAACCACAGTAGCTGTTGCTGAGAGGGACACGTTCCCATTGTCTTTTACCAGTATGACCAGTTTATGTTGAGCCTCGTCCGTCTCTGTGAATGAGCGCAGTGTTCTTATCCGTCCAGTATAGCGGTCCAAACCAAAGAGACTGTGGTCACTAACTTCCTGTAGTGAGAACAGCAGCCAGCCGTTGTATCCTATATCAGCATCGTAGGCTCTCACTTTAGTCACCAGGTGACCTGCAGGAACGTTACGAGGAACCTCCTCTAGTCCTTCAGCAGAACCGTTAGAGCTGACCGGATGGAGGATGACCGGAGGGTTGTCGTTTTGATCCAGAAGGAACACGTTAACCGAAACGTTACTGCTATGTGGTGGAGACCCAGAGTCTCTCGCAATAACATGGAACGAAAATGTTTTTAAAGTTTCAAAATCAAAACTTTTCACTGCCAATATCTCTCCAGTCTCATGGTTGATATTCAGATAGGACGCAAGCTTACTGTCATCTCTTCCCTCTCTTGGAATTTGATAGGAAACTACAGCGTTGTCACCTTGGTCTCTGTCTGATGCCCTCACTGAGAATATAGGGGCACCGGGAGCGTTGTTCTCACTCATGTAAAATGTGTAAGGACTGTGAGAGAACACGGGGCTGTTGTCGTTGACGTCAGACACCACGATGGCTATTGTCTTCAGAGAGGACAACGCGGGAGAACCTGCGTCTTTGGCCACCAACGTGACCTCATAGTGAGACCGATGCTCTCTGTCTAGCGGCGACTTGGTGACAACTGAATACATGTTGTCCTGCACGGTGGGCGCTAAGGTGAAAGGCACGTCCTCTGTGATGGAGCACACCACTTTCCCATTTACACCAGAATCCAAGTCACTGACGGTTATGAGTGCGACCGTAGTTCCAGTTTTAGAGTCCTCTTGGATGGCGTTTAGGAAAGAGGTCACCTCTATTTCAGGCGTGTTGTCGTTTACGTCGACCACCTTTATGACAACGCTGGTGTCTGATTTCAGTGGGACGACCCCCCTATCTGACGCCTTGATATCGATCTCATAACGATCCTTTTGTTCGAAATCGATCAATCCCTTGACAATTATGTCGCCTGTATTGCTGTTTATTTCGAAAAGCTCAAGCAAATCGTGATTTACATTGCTTCCAAATGAATAGAATACTTGGCCGTTCACACCCTCGTCTAAATCTGTGGCGTTCACTTGAATCACTGTTGTGCCAAGAGGTGCATTCTCATTTATCATGGCTGAATATGATTCCTTGGTGAACACTGGCATGTTGTCATTCACATCCAACACGTCTACAAATATTTGGGTCGTCCCTGAACGTGGAGGTTTGCCTCCATCGCTGGCAGACAGGATTAATTTATGACGTCTGGCAGCTTCTCTATCAAGCGATTTTTGTAAATGCAAAATAGGAATTTTACCATCGTCACCCCTGTCTTTTACCTCTAAACGAAAATGATCATTCTGGCTCAGTTTGTATTGATGAATTGAATTCAAGCCGCTGTCTGGATCTCGGGCAGGTCGTAGTTGGAAACGTTCGCCTGGCAAAGCGGACTCGAACACCTCCAACAGCGTCTCCTTCTCTGGGAAGCTGGGGCTGTGGTCGTTCACGTCCAGCACCTCGACGGTGACATAGTGGATTTCCAGTGGATTCTCCAGGACGGTCTTTAAGTTGATCACACACGCACTGCTTCGTTCGCACACCTCCTCCCTGTCTATCTTCGTGCTGGTGTATAAAACGCCGTCGTTCTGGTTGAGCTGAAAGAGCGCGTCGTGGGAGCCAGACGCGACACGGAAGCCGCGCGCCTTTAACGCGCCGACCTCCAGACCCAGGTCCTTCGCTACGGTCCCAACCAGCGTGCCCCCCTTTAGTTCCTCGGAAATAGAATACCGTATTTGCGCGGAGGTGACGTTCCACAACAGTAAGAACGCAGCGACGGCTGTGACGAGTCTATGCCGCCTCGCTTCGTGTCCAGATCGCGCCATGCTGCTGAGGTAGTGTCTCATCCACACGAACAAATCTCTCATATGTTAAATCCACGTACAATCAAATCAGAAATCCATCACATCGTCCAGATCCACCACATGCGCCAAGATACGCCAAGAGATACTCTCCGGTATCTGTCTCTGCTCTCCTCAGCCTTTCCACTGTAGACATGAACCACCATATACTAAGTGACCCGGGCAGGGGCTGGGTTCTACTCTGGCATAGTTCCCATTGATGCAATGGGGCACCGAAACGTCATGGCACATGCGCACTGACACCATGCCAGCTGTGTATTGCACGATACAGGTTTCACACAATTTACGCGCGAATGACACACGTGGAACGACGCCCTGCAATTATTATCTTTTTTTTTTAATTGACATATTTGAACCATAACCACGGAAGGTGTGTGCATTTCAATACAGCATTAACAGTAACCTTCCGCAGCATCTAGTTCCGCTATACTTCGTCGTTTAGTAGGCCTATAGTATTCACTTCGTATTCACTTTGTTTCAGGGTACTTTTTTAATTGTAAGTTACTGTTCATGCAACCCCAAATCAATGTAACTATCGAGAGCATACGACGCGCAATGATCAACACACACACACACTCTCTCTCTCTCTTCTCTCTATCTCTCTCTCTCTCTCTCTCACACACACAACACACTATGTGGCGGTTCTAGCTTGTATGGTGCCCTGGGAGACCCCCCCCCTCCCCGCCGTCAAGAAAAAAACAATACCATTCTGCAAAAAAACGTACGCTACGCACACGCACACACACACACACAGATACGTACACACATACACGCGCGCTCGTGCACGCATGCGCATTGACGCGCTCACGCATCGGCGTCACCCGTCTTACCTCATCACAGGGACGCCTCCTGTCTGGGATCACTAGAGTATTTCCATTGCTCCGCGAAGCTAAGGCAGATCCCATTGGCGGCTGGTGATACAAAAATGTGGGGAGGGGGGGGCGCAAAAAAAAGTAATTTAAAAAAAACATCACTGCAATGTTCCCTAAACCCTCATGGTAATTTTGCAAAACCCAAATGTACAAAATAAAACTCAGTTAAGTAAGATGAGAGAAACTGTGAGATTAAAGCACTTTGCCTATTTAAATATGAATGGATTACAAGTACAGACTTTCTCCACAATACTATTTAACACGTTACTTGTAACTTCATGTGGCCACAAGCTTTCTGCAGAAGCTGTCATTTGTCCAGCTCTAATCCTTTTGCCTGAAAATACTGTGGCGAGTGCCACAGAACGACGAACACTCGGACCACAGGAGTATTTTTGTTGTCCTGTGCCCCATACATGCACGACTCCAGGACAATACAATATACAAGCGAACAGTTATTCGAGTTACCAGCATCATCGACACTGTTTCCACCCCCAAGGCCATGGCTGGCTGATTCAGTCTGTGTCATGATCTTGTCACTTGTCGTCAAGTCGGTCAGTCACATTACGTAGTCGTATTCACCCCAACACAAGCAACACAACACACACTACCGACGCGTGGCATAACACTAATAGCACGGCATAACACACACATACATTTCCCACCCGTTGACCCATAATCCTTTGCGTACTCCGTCGCGTCGAGAATTGTCCAATCACATGCGTGTAGGACGAGATGCACAGCGCCCCGTGGTCAGAATCAAAAGCTGCCAATATTTTCAATGCTAAAACATCCACCTTTTCCGAATTGATATTTAGAAATGGCAACAGTTTATCGTTCCTCTGACGTTTTCTCTTTCCCGGGAAAAGCTGCAGGAATGGTCGTTCACATGGAACACCTCCACCCCAACATAATGCAATTCACACACAAAATGCCATCGACTTGATTAATGCAGAAAAGGGGGTCGCCAGAACCAGAAACAATGGCAATATTTATATTTTTGTTCTATACAACGCTAAATCCTTGGCCACATTTCCAACAACAGTGCCTTCATTTACCTCCTCAGCAGAAAAGAATCAAGGTAACGACAAAGGCAATCCACACCTCATGCTTTCTTTGTTCCACGACGAACAGATAGCACGTCGTAATCCTTCAAGAGGATATTAGCTGCTGGTATTCCCCATCGTTCCCAAATGCTGAATGTGAATTAAGCTCAACCAAATGGTAAAGTGCGGGTTATATAGCAGAGTTCTTCTGCCATCAGATATTCGATTCTGCAGAAATGAAAATAATGTAGAATAAAGCGTCTTTTAAAAGGCGGCTCACCAATTCGACTGCTGAAATGAAATGCCGGCGTCTCCACTCCCCTTTGTGAATAAAACATAACGGGCCTTTCACCCAGATCACATATTTGTGTTCAACAAACTAACAACTAGATGGATCTGATTAGAACATAGCTTCACATCGGTAGCAGAACCATGGACAGCATCCATGTGTTTTAGCCGTTGGCGTAAAACACAATGTGACAGGCCTACAAAACAGTAATGTTAACTTAACATGCAAGGATGGGTTCTGTGCCACCAGTGAAAGTACATCCAGGTAGCATGTTTAACATATAGACTCAACATGGCAGCACTCTTACCTCTGCAGACATACTCCTTCTATCAGGGATCACCAGAGTGTTCCCGTTGCTCCCCGGGACTATAGTAGATCCTATACTCATCCTGGGTCCAACTAACATGTAGCGTTTCTCTCCAGATCTGTACTGGATGCTGTGGCACAGAGTTCCGTCATAGTTGGTTTCCTGTAAATACTTGGCGGCGGCCAGTTCTCTGGGTTTGGAGCACTGCATGACAATCAGCACTATGATGCTGGCGATGAACAGAGCAGAGACAGAGCCTAACGTTATCATCAAGTAAAAAGTCACGTTGCTCTCGTCGTCTGCCTTCAAAACACTTTTAACATCGGAGGCGGCAAAGGCCTCTTTGGGCTCCACCAGCTTGACAACCACAGTAGCTGTTGCTGAGAGGGACACGTTCCCATTGTCTTTTACCAGTATGAACCAGTTTATGCTGAGCCTCGTCCGTCTCTGTGAATGAGCGCAGTGTTCTTATCTGTCCAGTATAGCGGTCCAAACCAAAGAGACTGTGGTCACTAACTTCCTGTAGTGAGAACAGCAGCCAGCCGTTGTATCCTATATCAGCATCGTAGGCTCTCACTTTGGTCACTAGATGTCCAGCGTTTGTGTTGCGTGGGATCTCCTCCAGCCCTTCAGCTGAACCGTTCACTGTGGCTGGATACAAGATGGTGGGTATGTTGTCATTCCTGTCCAGGATAAATACTTTAACCGTGGCGTTGCTGCTCAGTGGCGGACTTCCAGAGTCTGTCGCAATCACTTTGAAACTGAATGTTTTTAACGATTCAAAGTCAAAGCTTTTTAGCGCTAAAATGTCTCCACTTTCATGATTTATATTCAGAAATGAGGTGACCTTATCGTCTTCACTCCTATCTCTGTGAATATGATATGAAATCAGAGCATTGTCCCCTTCATCTTGATCAGAGGCCTTCACTGAAAACACCAAGGCCCCTGGCTGATTATTTTCAAAGATATAAAAAGTGTAAGGGCTCGTTATAAACTCTGGACTGTTGTCATTTACATCCGAGACAACTATATGTACTGTCTTGGCAGATGATAATATCGGTTCTCCGGCGTCCTTGGCCACAATAGTTAAATCAAAACGAGCCTGTGTTTCTCTGTCGAGTGGGGACTTGGTGACCAGAGAGTACATGTTATCCTGTAGGGACGGCGTTAAGGTGAATGGAACATCTTCGTTTATGAAACAAAACACCTTTCCGTTCAGGCCAGAGTCGGCATCGTTGATGCTAATTAACGCAATCGTAGTTCCTGGTTTAGAGCTTTCAGCCACTGCGTTAGAAAAAGACGTCACTTCTATTTCTGGGGCGTTATCGTTCTGATCAATTATTCTCACTCTCACGCTTTTCTCTGACGTCAGAGGAGCGGCCCCTTTATCAGAAGCCTGTATATCGATGTCATATGCATCTTTGACCTCGAAATCTATCAATCCTTTAACTATGATTTCCCCTGTGTCAGCATTCACTTGAAACAGTTTGCGTAACTTGGTATTCACGTTGTTACCAAAGGAGAAAAAAACCTCTCCATTCAATCCTTCGTCTACATCTGTAGCATTCACCTGTATCACTGTCGTGCCTATTGGGGCATTTTCACTTAACGTAACTGAATATGCTTCTTTTGAAAATATTGGCAAATTATCGTTTACGTCCAAAACATTAACAATTATGTCAATCGTCCCTGATCTAGGAGGCTTTCCTCCATCCAGCGCCGTCACAGTAAACACGTGTCTTTTGGAAGCTTCCCTGTCCAATTGCTTCTGTAACAGTAAAACGGGAATTTTTCCATCTTCACCACGGTCTATCATTTCCAATCGAAAATGCTCATTCGGAGTCAGTTTATACTGCTGTACACCGTACGCACCGACGTCCGCGTCCACCGCGGCTTGGAGTTGAAAGCGCGCTCCTGGCAGCTGCGATTCGGAAATATCTATTATTTTTTCCTTGTCCACAAAGCCGGGAGAATGATCGTTTACATCCAACACCTCGATAGTCACATAGTGGATTTCAAGCCGCGGGGTCTCTAGCATGGTTTTCAGGTTGATTAAGCACACACTGAGCCCTTCGCAGATCTCCTCTCGGTCCAATTTCTGATTCACATACAAGACGCCGTCGTCCAGGTTCACCATGAATAAGGGATCGCTGGAGCCCGTCACGATGCGATAACCCCGTTCCTCCAACGTGCTCCTGTCTAGTCCCAGGTCTTTCGCTACATTCCCAACGGCCGTTCCTCGTTCTGCTTCCTCGGAGATGGAATATCTGATCTGGGCTGAGGCGCATCCGCTCCAAGCCAGAACCAAAGAAAGCAAAACGCCAATCCGCCACCGCGTCTCCCCCGGTGTCCTCGGTCCCATTCGCTCCATTGTTACACGTTTAGAAATCGCTTCACACGAACCTCTGCTACATTGCACACGGAGCTCTAAACGGAGACTCTAGTGACACCAATACGATTTAGCAAAACACATCTAAAGGAGAGCCCAGCCTCTGCTTCACTAGAGCATCCTACTGGCGACTCTGGCGAAACAATGGCGCGAAAAACGGGCGGGGCAAAGGGAATGACGACTCCTCAGAGCACTGGCAGTAATCTGCTGTTATACTGACATCATGTGATGCAGTGTCGAATTGAGAATGAACCAGTTATCCTTTACAAACCAAGACCAACAATGTATCACACATTTGTTCACCGACCATGTGTTGTCGGCAACAGATTCCAGGGATCACTATCTCAGGCCAAGTAAAAAATAATATGGAAACAATCACCACACCTCAAACAAACTACAATATAATTCCATTAAAGGTTTGACATAACGAAATGTGTTGGCTTTCTACTCTCTTGTAGTACACTTTCTACTGTCCAATATTCAGTAGTTCCAGACCGTGAGCTACACATGCAACATTGAGCATCCAATACACTCATTCGGAATACATTTAAACACTCTACTTCAGAGTTCAAAGTAATGTATAATGGCCCAATAGTGAATAACGAATAAAAAGAATAGCTTCATTTAAAAAGGTGTATTGATATTAGATTAAATATGCAGACGAAATAATAATAAGAAAAATATGTAATGTATTACAATGTAAAGTGAAAGCTATATTAATTTGCATGCTATATAAAATGTCAATAAACATGTTGGAAATGTATGGGAGATACAATAATGAACAAGATACAGTACATACAAAACAGTAATGGAATACGAGGCACAATATAGATACAAAGTAGGTATCTGCACTTTGGTACAGCTCTGTAAACTATGGACTCAAGCAAACACACTTGTGCATAGTCAGGCACAAACGGCTCTTACCTCTCCAGATGCAGACCTTCTGTCAGGGAGAACTAAAGTGTTCCCATTGCTCCCCGGGACTATAGTAGATCCTATACTCATCCTGGGTCCAACTAACATGTAGCGTTTCTCTCCAGATCTGTACTGGATGCTGTGACACAGAGTTCCGTCATAGTTGGTTTCTGGTAAATACTTGGCGGATACGTCCGTGGTTTTAGAGCACTGCATCGCAATCAGCACAATAATACTGATGAGAAAAAGAGTTGAAACTGAAGCCAGAGTTATCATTAAATAAAACGTCACGCCACTGTCCCCAATGTCAGTCACTGCACTTTTCACATCAGCAGCTGAAATGGCCTCTTTGGGCTCCACCAGCTTGACAACCACAGTAGCTGTTGCTGAGAGGGACACGTTCCCATTGTCTTTTACCAGTATGACCAGTTTATGTTGAGCCTCGTCCGTCTCTGTGAATGAGCGCAGTGTTCTTATCTGTCCAGTATAGCGGTCCAAACCAAAGAGACTGTGGTCACTAACTTCCTGTAGTGAGAACAGCAGCCAGCCGTTGTATCCTATATCAGCATCGTAGGCTCTCACTTTAGTCACCAGGTGACCTGCAGGAACGTTACGAGGAACCTCCTCTAGTCCTTCAGCAGAACCGTTAGAGCTGACCGGATGGAGGATGACCGGAGGGTTGTCGTTTTGATCCAGAAGAAACACGTTCACCGAAACGTTACTGCTTAAGGACGGAGTTCCAGAGTCTGTTGCCACAACTTGAAATCTAAACGTTTTTAATGTTTCAAAGTCAAAACTTTTCAAAGCCACAATATCTCCGTTTTCAGAATTAATGTTTAAAAAAGAAGACAACATATTTTCTCCTCCCCTTAATATCTGGTAGGAAATCAGAGCATTATTCCCTTCGTCTTGATCAGTCGCCTGCACTTTGAATATTGATTCTCCAGGAGAA
The DNA here is from genome assembly GCA_002895965.2 of Coryphaenoides rupestris. Taxonomy (NCBI): domain Eukaryota; kingdom Metazoa; phylum Chordata; class Actinopteri; order Gadiformes; family Macrouridae; genus Coryphaenoides; species Coryphaenoides rupestris. The sequence continues at coordinate 84,483 of PIJE02001495.1, read as the reverse complement.
TTATTCTCAGTAAGATAGAAAGTATAGGGACTCAGTAGAAACTGTGGTCTGTTGTCATTCACATCTGATATATCGATCCGTATCGTCTTCTCAGATGACAATGATGGCTCACCTGCGTCTTTAGCGATAATTGTAACATCATATTGAGATTGTTTTTCTCGATCTAAAAGTGTTTTGGTTACTACAGAGTACATGTTATTCTGTACAGATGGAGTCAGTGTAAAGGGAACATCTTGATGTATAAAACATATAACCTTTCCGTTTATTCCGGAGTCTGAGTCCTTAACTGTAATCACAGCCACTGTTGTCCCTGATTTAGAATCTTCTGGAAGGGCTTTAGAATATGACATTACTTCTATCACGGGTGCATTGTCATTGACGTCAATTATGTCAATAATTACACTTTTATCAGTTTTAAATGCAACTGCCCCTTTGTCTGACGCCTGGATATCGATCTCATATCTGTTGCGTTCTTCAAAATCTAAGATTCCTGACACGGTTATTTCTCCTGTTAATGGATTTAAATTAAAATATCCCAGCACCTCTCCATCCACATCATTACCAAACAAATACAAAACGTCACCATTTGCACCATCATCCACATCTGTGGCATTAACTTGTATAATAGTCGTGCCTATCGCAGTATTTTCCTCCAGTTGTACAGAGTATGACTCCATGGTAAATATTGGGTGGTTATCGTTAACATCAACTACTTCGATCGTTAATTTCATTTCACCAGACTTGGGAGGTTTACCTCCGTCACTCGCAGTGAGAAGTAGGTTATGAGTCTTAATTGATTCTCTGTCCAGTGATTTTTGGAGAATTAAAATGGGTGTTTTACGGTGTTCACCGCGATCTTTTACCTCCAGACGAAAATGTTCATTATGACTTATTTTATACTGCTGAAGAGAGAAGAGGCCACTGTCCGCGTCACGGGCCGCTTGTAACTGAAATCGGGCTCCTGGTAACGCAGATTCAGAGATCTCTAATATTGTTTCCTTTTCAGGGAAGCTGGGAGCGTGGTCGTTCACATCCAACACTTCCACAGCTACATAATGGACCTCTAGCGGGTTCTCCAACACGGTTTTTAATTCTATCACACAGGCTTTGCTCCTCTCACACACCTCCTCCCTGTCAATGTTTCGGTTTACATACAAAACGCCATCGTCTTGATTAACCCGGAATAGGGGCTCCGTCGAGCCGTGGACAATACGATAGCCTCTCTTGGTCAAGGTGCTCTTGTCGAGTCCTAAATCCTTAGCAATGTGTCCAACAACAGTGCCTTCTTTAACCTCCTCAGCGATGGAATATCGTATCTGAGCAAAAGAAACGCTTCTGAAGGCAACCACAGCAAAAAAACAGGAAAGCCACAGCCATCGCTGCCTCCACGTCTGTAGTCCTCTTTGTTCCATTGCGAGAAAATGCAGACGAAAACCATCCGTCTAAAACATATATTCCACAACCAGAATATCCTTTTTAACCAGCATAGTTTGAAAAATATGTATATTATCCAGCAAATATTTGTAAGATGTAGGGATCCTAGTTATTCCTCCACACCGCGGCCGCACAATGGTTTAGCGCACTCCAGCACCTCGAACTGAACAAGGGATGGGCTTATCTGTGGCGCACACGCGTCAGAGCCGTTTCCCGTCTTCTTACTGACACCACGTGATGCTACATATTATTGCAGGTATAACTGTACAAGGGGTGACGGGGTATAAGCTATTGATCGGGTTTTGACCTGAAAATAGTCTATTTGTTCTGAAAATGAAAGTAGTTACTTATATATTCGTTTCGTAAAAGGCTACTATAATTTAATAAAATGAATAAAAGTAGCTCATGGGTTGCAAATGCGTATCACTCCAACAGCAAGATTCGGCATGGATGGGCAATCCGATGACATATATCAGAACCATGGACAGCGTTGATCTCTGGATCCAAAAGTGCGGAGATCAATAATATAGCTCATAAGTAACAGCCCGGTTGGAACATTTCATAAGGATGACAAAAATGTGATTAATCATATAGTAGGTGTTCACCAACGTTAGTGGCTAACCTCAGTAAGTTACATTTGCGTAATTCTTGCTTCTTACCTCTCCAGATGCAGACCTTCTGTCAGGGAGCACTAAAGTGTTCCCATTGCTCCCCGGGACTATAGTAGATCCTATACTCATCCTGGGTCCAACTAACATGTAGCGTTTCTCTCCAGATCTGTACTGGATGCTGTGGCACAGAGTTCCGTCATAGTTGGTTTCCTGTAAATACTTGGCGGCGGCCAGTTCTCTGGGTTTGGAGCACTGCATGACAATCAGCACTATGATGCTGGCGATGAACAGAGCAGAGACAGAGCCTAACGTTATCATCAAGTAAAAAGTCACGTTGCTCTCGTCGTCTGCCTTCAAAACACTTTTCACATCAGCAGCTGAAATGGCCTCTTTGGGCTCCACCAGCTTGACAACCACAGTAGCTGTTGCTGAGAGGGACACGTTCCCATTGTCTTTTACCAGTATGACCAGTTTATGCTGAGCCTCGTCCGTCTCTGTGAATGAGCGCAGTGTTCTTATCTGTCCAGTATAGCGGTCCAAACCAAAGAGACTGTGGTCACTAACTTCCTGTAGTGAGAACAGCAGCCAGCCGTTGTATCCTATATCAGCATCGTAGGCTCTCACTTTAGTCACCAGGTGACCTGCAGGAACGTTACGAGGAACCTCCTCTAGTCCTTCAGCAGAACCGTTAGCGTTGAGAGGATATATCATGAGAGGAGCATTGTCATTGTCATCCAAAATGAACACATTGACTGTTACATTGCTGCTCCGTGAGAGGGTCCCCCCGTCCTTGGCAACAACTTGAAATGTGAACGTTTTCAAAGTTTCAAAATCAAAACTTTTGAGGGCCACAATAACGCCGCTGTCCGGGTTGATGTTGAGAAAGGATGTGTGTTTGTTATCTTCGTGTTCGACTCTTGGAATATGATATGAAATGAGGGAATTTGAATTTTCATCCGGGTCAGAGGCTTGGACTGAAAAAAGTGGCGCTCCCGGGTTGTTGTTTTCACCGATATAGAAAGTATAGGGGCTTAATGAAAACGTGGGGCTATTGTCATTCACATCTGATACCACAATGTGTATATTTTTTTCTGAGGATAGCACTGGGACACCCGAGTCTCTGGCGATAAGTTTAACATCGTAACCGGACTGTTTCTCTCGGTCCAAAGCGGATTTGGTGACCAATGCATACATGTTGTCCTGACTAGAAGGTGATAAAGTGAAAGGAATATCATCACTTAACGTGCAAATGACTTTTCCATTGAGACCAGAATCCAGATCACTCACGCTGATCAATGCAACAGTCGTGCCTAGTCGAGCATCTTCAGCCACTGCTCTCGAAAACGATGTTACTTCTATCGCTGGCACATTATCATTCAAGTCAACAATATTAACCAAGACACCTTTGTCTGTCTTGAACGGAGCCGATCCCTTATCTGAAGCCTGGACATCAATGTCATAGCTTTCTGCCGTTTCGAAATCGAGTAAACCTTGCACAATAATTTCACCAGTATTTGGGTCGATACGGAATAGCTCTAGTGTTTTGCTGTCCATGTTATTACCAAAGGAATAGATGACTTCTCCGTTCGACCCATCGTCTATATCCGTGGCATTTATTTGTATTACAGTTGTGTCTAGAGGTGAATTTTCATTCAACTGAACGGAATAAACGTCTTTGGTAAAAACCGGCATATTATCATTTACATCTAAAATCTCAACTAGGATTTGAACTGAACCTGATCTCGGGGGTTTTCCTCCATCGATGGCAGTAAGAAGCAGCCTATGCGTGGCCTTTGTTTCCCTATCAAGCGGCCTGAGTAGATTTAAGACGGGTATTTTCCCGTCTTTTCCACGATCTTTAGTTTCTAAACGGAAGTGGTCGTTGTGGCTCAGTTTATATTCTTGAACCGTAAACTGACCGACGTCGCGATCGCGGGCGGCTTGGAGTTGAATGCGTAATCCTGGCTGACTGGATTCAGATATTTCTAAACGTGCCTCCTTCTCCGAGAAGCTGGGAGAGTGGTCGTTCACGTCCAGCACCTCGACGACGACATAATGAATCTCGAGAGGATTTTCCAGAACAGTTTTCAGATTGATCAAACACGGGCTGGTTCGCTCGCACACCTCCTCTCTGTCAATGGTTTCCTGAACGTACAACAAACCGTCGTGCTGGTTGACCTGGAACAGAGACTCAGTAGACCCGTCCACGATTCGACATCCTCTCTCCTTCAATGAATGTGTATCTAATCCCAAATCCTTTGCAATATTTCCAACCACCGTTCCTTTTTTAGATTCCTCCGTAATGGAGTAGCGGATCTGCGCCGAAGCGTTGCTTAACAAAAGTAAAAGGACACCAACCACATACGCATAAGCGATGCTTGCCGCGCGTTCATTTTGCTCCATATTTCGCGAATCCTTCCGCTTGAACGGCAGGGAATCAAATCAATCAAAGCGTCATGCAGCCAACGAAACAATAATCCACTCGACGTGCAGCAGGCCTTGAGGTTATAATACTATTATGATGTGTCCAACCGTCGGAGTGAACCGTAGCCATCGGCTCCCAGTCTCAACGACTCATTGCGCGCACAGCAGAGGGGTGGACCTACATTTCTAACAAAGGGTTGCGTCTGAAATTAATTTTGTACTCCTATACTGACACCCAGTGAGCATAAACGTGCTGCAGCATTGGAACATGGGATAGACATTTTAATGTATTAAAATAATATTGGCGCTACTACTGTAATATTCTTATTCTTTTTCTTATTCTTATTCTTATTCTTATTCTTATTCTTATTCTTATTATTATATAATAATAATAATAATAATAATAAATAATATATAATATAATAATAATAATAATAATAATAATAATAATAATAATAATAATAATAATAATAATAATATTATAGCCCAAACAATAATTATAATAGTCTATAAAATAGCTTAGGAATTAAAATAATCATAATAATGTTTATATATACTGTACATACTGACATACATATATTTCGTCCAACAGCACATTGCAGAGGTATGGAGGTACATGTTCTTAACGCCGGCAAGATCATTTTACTGAGAACTGTTTTCTTTTTAGTCCAACACCCGATCAACTGTATATATACGTCGGCCTGATACATCCTTAGCAGAGGCGCAATAGCGTACGTGACCTCAGACCGTCTCAGCACCATAGACAGCGACAACACAACACACAACATGCTTTCCTGGCAAACGGACATTCAATGAATCAACACTGAAGACTGCGGGTTATCTCACCTCGGTAGACGTACTCCTTCTATCAGGGATCACCAGAGTGTTCCCGTTGCTCCCCGGGACTATAGTAGATCCTATACTCATCCTGGGTCCAACTAACATGTAGCGTTTCTCTCCAGATCTGTACTGGATGCTGTGGCACAGAGTTCCGTCATAGTTGGTTTCCTGTAAATACTTGGCGGCGGCCAGTTCTCTGGGTTTGGAGCACTGCATGACAATCAGCACTATGATGCTGGCGATGAACAGAGTTGAGACAGAGCCTAACGTTATCATCAAGTAAAAAGTCACGTTGCTCTCGTCGTCTGCCTTCAAAACACTTTGAACGTCAGAGGCTGAGATGGCCTCTTTGGGTTCCACCAGCTTGACAACCACAGTAGCTGTTGCTGAGAGGGACACGTTCCCATTGTCTTTTACCAGTATGACCAGTTTATGCTGAGCCTCGTCCGTCTCTGTGAATGAGCGCAGTGTTCTTATCTGTCCAGTATAGCGGTCCAAACCAAAGAGACTGTGGTCACCAACTTGTAGTAACGAGAACAGCAGCCAGCCGTTATAGCCGATGTCTGCGTCATAAGCTCTGACTTTAGTCACCAGGTGACCAGCGTGGACGTTGCGGGGAACCTCCTCCACACTTTCTGCAGAACCATTCGCGTTAACAGGATACAGAATAACAGGTGTGTTGTCGTTTTGATCCAAAACGAAAACATTAACAGTGACATTTCTGCTTAAAGAAGGTGAGCCGGAATCTGTGGCGACAACTTTCAGGTTAAATGATTTCACTGTCTCGAAGTCGAGGCTCTTCAGCGCTAAAATGTCTCCGCTTTCTGGGTTAATGTTCAGAAACGACGACATCTTACTTCTCTCGCCAGCGTCTCTCAGGATTTGATACGAAATAAGAGCATTATCACCTTCATCAAGATCCGATGCTTTCACTGAGAATACAGAGCCCCCCGCCGCGTTATTCTCTGTGACATAAAAGTTGTAGGGGCTTAAGGAAAACTCTGGATAATTATCATTCACGTCTGACACAACAACGCTTATGGTCTTTTCAGACGACAACGTTGGAACACCCGCGTCTCTCGCCATTACTGTCACGTGATACTGGGACACCCGTTCTCTGTCCAGCTTTGACTTGGTGACGAGGGCGTACATGTTGTCCTGTAGAGACGGAGATAAGGTGAACGGGACGTCCTCCTTTACGGTGCAAATCACCTTGCCGTTCACCCCCGAGTCCAGGTCGCTGACGCTTATTAGAGCCACAGTAGTTCCAATTCGTGCGTCCTCGGGAACGGTGTTGGAAAATGACGTCACCTCTATTTCTGGTGCATTGTCATTAACGTCTACTATGTTTATAATGACACTTCTTTCAGCAGCCAGAGGAACTGGCCCCTTGTCAGACGCCTGAATATCAATATCATAACTTTTGCTTTTCTCATAGTCAATCAGACCTTCAACGCGTATTTCACCTGTCAGTGAATCTACACTGAAAAGTTCAGTTAATTTGACATCCATTTCGTTGCCGAATGAATACACTACTTCACCGTTTGCATCTAGATCTAAATCAGTAGCATTAACCTGGATCACTATCGTTCCAATAGAAGCATTTTCAATTAATGTGGCAGAGTAAACATCTTTCTCGAATACAGGAGAGTTATCATTAACATCCAGCACATCAACATTAATTTCTACAGCGCCTGATTTCGCCGGCTTTCCTCCATCGAAAGCAGTCAGAATGAGCCTGTGCTTGGCAACAGTTTCTCTGTCTAACTGCTTTTGCAAAACTAAAAAGGGGACTTTGAGGTCCTCTCCTCTATCCTTGACTTCCACTCGGAAATGTTCGTTATGGCTGAGTTTATATTCCTTAACCGAGAAGGGCCCCCCGTCCGCGTCGCGGGCCGCTTGGAGCTGTAATCTTGCTCCCGGGAGCGCAGACTCCGAGATCTCTAGATTTTTTTCCTTTTCAGGAAAACTCGGAGCGTGATCGTTCACATCAAGTATTTCCACGGACACATAATGGATCTCTAAAGGGTTCTCAAGTACGGTTTTCAGGTTGATCAAACAATGATTGATTCGTTCGCACACCTCCTCCCTGTCGATCTTTCTGCTCACGTACAATATTCCTTCGTTTGTATTGACCTCGAAAAGGGGGTCTCTTGAACCCGCCACAATACGGTATCCTCTGGATCTCAACGTGCTCTTATCCAGGCCCAGATCCTTGGCGATATTCCCTACGACCGTTCCCTCGTTCACCTCCTCGTACACGGAATAGCGGATCTGTGCCAGAGCCCCGCTCCGCAGAAGGTTCAGCACAGCGACCAACGCGACGCACCACCGCCGCCGTCTCCACGCCTCGCGTCCTCTTTGTTCCATGGTTCTACAGAATACAAAGAATGGTCCTTCTGCAAGTGGCCCGTAATTGTGTTATAGAAAATATGTAACGTGTCAAATCCTTTTGCTGTCGAAATTATGTCCTGCCCATCAAATGTAGGATAAAAAACAACCTACATCGTATTTTTCAATCGTAGACTAAGGCGGAGACGTTGCAGGAGGATCGAACCGCTGTTCAAGGGGGGGTGGACCCAAGAGTCTGTGACGACACATCAGACGGAAGCTTCCTGACAACTACTGACCCCGTGCGTCAGGATTCAGGACAGGATCACTGATGCTGTCCTCTCATCATCACTCTCTGCTTTTCTATTCCAACTATATCGAGACCTAATACTAGGCTCTTATATTTATTGTATTATATATTATTGTAAAACTACTACAAATAATAGCAACAGCAGCAATAATGATTATGTCAACTATAATAACAACATTAATAACAATAATAATAACAGTGATAATAATAATAACAACCTATCCATTATTATTATTATTATTATTATTATTATTATTATTATTTTAATTGTAATTGTAATTATTATTATTATTATTATTATTATTATTATTATTATTTTATTATTATTATTATTATCATTTATATTATATTATTATTATTATTATTATTGTTGTTGTTGTTATATTATTATTATTATTATTATTATTATTATTATTATTATTATTGTTATTATTATTAGTAGTAGTATTATTGTTGTTTTTGTAATTATTATTATTATTATTATTATTATTATTACTGCAATTATTGTTGTTTTTATTGTTATCATTCAAAATGATTTGTGGTTGGAGGCCTATTCCTTATGTATAGCCTTTATCATTGTCCTTCCGAGTAATTGGTCATCTTGCAAAGGAGGTTTTGTGGCACCATGGACGGTTCTAACACATCTGAGCGTTTCATGCATTTTCCTTTAAATAATTATATAAAATAACACAAATAAAAAACTTGTATAGTGGCATCACAAGGAGTCATCCAAATGATTGTTTCTTACCTCTCCAGATGCAGACCTTCTGTCAGGGAGAACTAAAGTGTTCCCATTGCTCCCCGGGACTATAGTAGATCCTATACTCATCCTGGGTCCAACTAACATGTAGCGTTTCTCTCCAGATCTGTCCTTCAGCAGAACCGTTGGAGCTGACGGATGGAGGATGACCGGAGGGTTGTCGTTTTGATCCAGAAGGAACACGTTCACCGTCACATTGCTGCTCAGCGATGGTGTTCCAGAGTCAGACGCAACTATTTGAAATTTGAATGTTTTTAGAGACTCAAAGTCAAAGGTTTTCAGTGCAGAAACCTGTCCGTTATCTGAGTTAACGTTGAGGAATGAAGCCATATCGTTCGAGCCCCCTTGTCTGAGAATATGATACGTTATGGCTGCGTTTTCATTCAAATCACGGTCAGAGGCGCTCACAGAGAATATGGAGGCCCCGGCTACATTGTTCTCTACTAGATACAACTCCAGTGGATTCCTGGAGAAATATGGACTGTTATCATTCACATCAGCTATATCAACCCCCAATGTCTTGGACGTTACCAACGGAGGGTCACCACAGTCTGCAGCTGTTATTGTTATGTCATAATGTGACACCACCTCCCTATCTAGCAAGCCCTTCGTCACGACAGAATATACATTGTCTTTATAGGTCGGTTTCAGTTCAAAGGGCAGGTCTTTGGTGAGGCTTAAAATGATTTTCCCGTTCACACCGGAGTCCTTATCTGACACGCTTATCAACGAAATCCCTGTTCCCGGTTTGGTATCCTCTGGCACTGTATTTGAGAGGGATGTAACTTCTATAGTTGGTGGATTATCGTTAAGGTCTTGTATCTTTATAATCACCCTGCACTCGGCGGACAATGGTGGGCTCCCTTTGTCTGAGGCCTGCACATCAATCTTATAAACTGTTGCTTTTTCAAAATCCACTCCGCCTTTCACTTTAATTTCTCCACTTAAATTATCCAGTTGAAATATATCATGAACGTTTCGGCTCAACGTTTTGGCAAAACTATATTCAATCTGACCATTAACCCCTTCGTCTTGATCTATTGCTGAGATTGATATAACAGCAGATCCAATTGGAACATTTTCTTTTATTGTAACATGGTATGTATCCCGACTGAACACAGGACGGTTATCATTACTGTCAAGCACAATGACTGAAACATTCAGAACACCAGATCTGCGAGGCTTACCTCCATCAATTGCTGTTAAAACTAGCGTGTGTTCGCTCATTTGCTCTCTGTCTAACGACTTCTTCAGGACTAAGAATGGTATTCTGTCGTCATCACTTTGCCGCACATCTAATTCGAAGTGATCGTTGGTCGTGAGTGTGTATGAGCGAACCGAGTTTGTTCCGGCGTCGGGGTCACTAGCAGCCTGGAGTTTGAATCTCATTCCCGGGGACGTGTGTTCGGCTATTTCCAACGTTTGCTCATGTTCAGGGAAACGAGGGGAGTTGTCATTAACGTCCGTAATTTCTATAACTAGATAGTGGATTTCGAGAGGATTTTCAACGACAATCTTTAGCTCCACGAGACAGGCGCTGTCCTCACTGCACATCTCCTCTCTGTCGATTTTCCCATTCACCACCAGGTCGCCATTGTTCTGATTCACATCAAAAAGAGAATCCATGGAAGGGGACACAATTCGAAAGCGTCGATCAATTAAAGACGCGATGTCAATGCCAAGATCCTTCGCAATATTTCCAGCGACAGTTCCATGCTTTACCTCTTCTGGGATAGAGTATCTTAACTGAGCTGAAGCCTTTCCTCGGAAGCACAGCAGTAGGAGCGACAGATAGAAAACAGGCCGAACAAAGATATTATTTTGTCCCAGTGATTTACTCCCCATGTTTAGATGGCGAAACAACCAGCATCTATAACACAAAAAGATTACCACACGAAGCTTTCAGTGTAAAACGCCAGGTCGCACATAGAAAAATGAACCGCACCTCGTCCTCTCGAATCCGTTCTGACTCAAACGTCTCCTATAGGATCTGAAACAAAAGCCAATGGGAGTAACTGCACCCTACTACGCCTTCCTGGTGTAACACTGACACCCTGAGGTTAAACTGGTAGAAGAATTCACCCTTTACAGAACATATCCTCGGTTAAAATCATCTAGGCCTGATTATAAAAGTGTCAAACGAATGAAGAAATACAACGTATTTTCGTTTTGCAGAACAATTGTCACGTCCCATTGCATTACACGACACAAGGCAACCCACAAGCATGCCCATATCATCACTATTAAACAATACTCTTTTTGTATTGGGTCTATAGTAATGTGTTTAGTAATGCGTCATAAAACCGTCTATAGGCCTAATCATTTGTAATATAAGCAATAATTAAATGAGAAATTTAGCCAAATAGTCTTAAATGATTATTCGGCGTTTGAATGTAATTTATGCAGTCTGATGAACATATCTACACAATTTAACAAATGCATGATGTATTCCGAAACTGTCGTTTAAAATGATTGTCTTACCTCTCCAGATGCAGACCTTCTGTCAGGGAGAACTAAAGTGTTCCCATTGCTCCCCGGGACTATAGTAGATCCTATACTCATCCTGGGTCCCACTAACATGTAGCGTTTCTCTCCAGATCTGTACTGGATGCTGTGGCACAGAGTTCCGTCATAGTTGGTTTCCTGTAAATACTTGGCGGCGGCCAGTTCTCTGGGTTTGGAGCACTGCATGACAATCAGCACTATTATACTGATTACAATTATTATGGGTAATTATTATATCATAATAATGATAATGATAATAATGAATAATAATAATAATAACAATAATGATAATAATAATAATAATAATAATAATAATAATGCTTATTATTATTATGATTATTGTGATTATTATTATTATTATTATTATTATTATTATTATTATTATTATTATTATTATTTATTAGTAGTAGTAGTAGTAAGTTGTATATTGTCCTATATATTACTACGATAGTGATACTATCTCAATATTTCACTGGTAACCTTGTTTTGGTCGATGCTGAAGTCTCACTTCCCCCTGTCATACATAACGGTGCTCTCCGTGGCACTGAATATTTGTTTTGCAAATGCTGTCAATCAATCTATCTATATCTGTCTGTCTGTCTGTCTGTCTGTCTGTCTGTCTGTCCCTCTATCTATATATCTATAAGTCTAAAGAAGTATGTATTGTGTGTATGCTCTATCGATACATCCGTCTTTAGCTGTACAAAACCGTGCATTTGGTGCCGTATGTTCGTATTCAATCTGCGTAATATTCATATTGTACTATCATCCAGCATTAAGTTGCGGTGGTTCCACGGGGTGTGCAGTGTGTTGGGTGGTCGTGGGGTGGCAGTGCAGCCTGTAATTGAAACATAAAATGTGTCTCATCACAGCCTTTGGTCATACAGAGCCGCCCACCTCCTCGCCTTGCTGTAGTTCTCTCGGTCGATGCATTCATTCGTGAGGTTAATTCATTTGCCAACAAAAACAACGGTCGGTTTAAAAACGATGATCTCGCAGGATCGTTTGCGTTGAGGAATATGGTGGATGCCGCACATTCGACTGATCACTGATTTGTTTTCGTTGGACGTCTTTGGACGATAGGATCTGTATTAGTCGAACGATGGAACAAAGACGGCCCGAGCCATGGAGGCTGCTCAGGCGCCTCGATGCTTTTATGGTCGCGTTGGTTTTCGTCCATGGGTTCCACAGCGCCTCTGCACAGGTTCGATACTCCATATCTGAAGACATAAAGCGAGGAAGCGTTGTCGGAAACGTTGCGAAGGACCTCGGACTTGATTTGGCTATCTTAAAGGAGAGGCGATTCCGTGTCGTGTCTGGCTCGAACGACCCGCATTTTGAGATAAACCAGAACGACGGGAATCTCTACGTAAGCCAGGCTGTTGACCGAGAGACGATGTGTGAACGGAGCAGTGTCTGTCTCGTCAATCTTAAAACCGTTCTGGAGAACCCGTTGGAAATACATTACGTGTCAGTGGAGGTGGTGGATGTAAATGACCACTCTCCCGTCTTTTCAGAGAAAGTTAAACGTCTTGAAATATCAGAATCTGTTTTACCAGGGGCTAAATTTCCACTACAGGCTGCGCAGGACCTAGACGTTGGGACATATTCTATCCAACAATATAAACTGAACCAAAATGAACATTTTCGCTTGGAGATAAGAGATAGAGGAAAGGACGGTAAAATACCGATTCTTAACTTACAGAAGCCACTGGATAGAGAGTCGGTGAGTAGTCACAGACTACTGCTGACAGCTTTTGACGGAGGGAAGCCTCCGCGGTCCGGTACTATACAGATAATAGTGAACGTGTTAGACGTTAATGACAATTACCCCGTTTTTACTAAAGACAGCTACTCCGTTATGTTGAGTGAAAACTCACCCATTGGCACGACCGTGTTGCAAGTAAATGCAACTGATTCAGACGAAGGATCGAATGGTGAGGTAGTTTATTCGTTTGGTCATAATGTTAACGATAAAATTCGAACATTATTTGAAGTTGATGCCATCAATGGATACATAGTTGTTAAAGACGTGGTGGATTTTGAGACAGAAGACAGCTATGAGATTGATATACAGGCGTCAGACAAGGGATCCGCTCCACTAACGACTGACAAAAGCGTGTCGGTCAAAATAGTGGATGTTAATGATAATGCACCAGAGATTTGAAGTGACTCTTCCGCTCACGCTCT
>PIJE02001495.1:39769-70791 GCA_002895965.2 Coryphaenoides rupestris | reverse complement strand
AGGCTGCTTTTTGTAATGGACTTGAATGTAGTCTCTCCCCAGTTCTCTGTCCATGTTGTCACGTGTGAAAAAGCATTCGTGTGTGGGTAACATGGAGTGGGCACGAGGTGTCGAGTGATGCATAGTCCTTCTCTTCCAGCTGTGGGATAGGCTCTTGGCCTTCCAGAAAATCTCATTGTTAGTCCTGGCGTTGCGGGATGGAACAAGCAAGCGAGGCGCTAATGCGGTTTTATATCATTTTTTGTGGTATGTACATCATTGTACGATTTCGAGGATTGTATATTCAATGACGATTGAGGTTGATTTGGACGGCCAATCTCTAAGGAAATAAACGCTGCAAAAATGATTCCTTTGTCAGGCCCACGGCTTTTGCAGTTTGTTTCTATTTCGGTTTGAGCTTGGTTTCTGCTCAAATACGATTACTCTACCGCCAGAGGTATAAAGTGGGATCTTTATGGGAATTTGCTAGGATTAGGACTCGATCCGACTAGTTTGCTGAAAGGCGATCCGGATTCGTGGCTGGACCTAAAGGGACGTCGCTGTTTGAGGTAAACCAGGAAACATGTGCTGTATTTCGTTCTCCAAGCACATCGACCGAGAGACATTTGATGGACCACAGTGGTGGTGTGGTCGTGGAGCTCAAATTAGTCGTGGAAAATCCCCTTTGAAATTCACTACTAAGCGTAGAAGTGACCGATAGAAATTGAAAAGCACCCATATTTCCAGAGAGAGAAAGGTGATGGAGATCGCAGAAAACACACAACAGGGCGCACGGTTTCAACTGGCAGGTGACCACCGATCCGGACGTTGAATAATTCAGTTCCAGCGTTCTCTACTGAGTCAGACGACATTTTCACTGGAAAATTTAGGAGGACAGGGGGAGAGAAAAATTCGTTTCTTAGTTTGCAGCGGGCAATTAGACGAGAGCTGATAACTAATTACAGTCTGGTGCTCCAGCGTAGACGGAGGAAACACTTAGATCTGCAATCTAAATGTTACCATATTGTTCTTGACTCAATGACAACAGACGATATTTTCCCAAGAGGTTTATTCAGTTAATTTACAAGAAATATGACATTGGCACGATTGTAATAAAGGTACAGGCACATGCTTTAGTGAGGGGACGAACGGACAGGTCGAAGTATGGATTTGGAAGCGACAGAAGCGAAGATATTGAACTTTTTTCATTAGCATTGATTTACTGGAGAAATTCGGGTTCAAAGGACCGATTGACTACGAGACAATGGGATGTTTATAAAATGTAGACATCCAAGCCTCTGATAAAGGGCCAGGCCTCCAATGACGGACGACGGATTGTAGAGTTATAATTAAAATTAACAAGACGTCAATGACAATAAACCGGCGATAGGAAGTGACGTCTATTTCTAACAGCGTGCCAGAAGACGCAACCAGGAACAGTCATTTACCTGTTAGTGTTACCGACATTGTTCTGGATCTCAATGGCCAAAGTTATATGTCGTCTCACAGAAAATGTTACCCTTTGAGTTAACGTCATATAAGGAGAACATGTATTCATGAGTGCAAAGAGAAGTTGACAGAGAAACGCTTTCACATTATGACGTTCACTAACGTACCGACGGTGGCAGCCTCCTCTATGCGACCTCGGAAAATATTAAGCGTTCAATTTTTCTGACGTTCAATGACAACAGACGAGTTCCCCAAATTCCTCTCGAGTTATATGATGGAAAATAAATCCCCGGCATCTTATTTTCAGTGAGTGGCTTTCGATAAAGACATTAAATTGAAACGCATGCAATAATCTACCCAATCAATCAGGGGGATCGAGTCGCAATGACATGTCATCTCTTCCTCATATCATTCCGGGACAATGGACACGATTTCATTGCGGCTGAAAAGCTTTGACTTTTGAAACACTGAAACATTTCAGTTCCAAGTCGTGGCCTAGACTCTGGAAGTCCGCCAATAAGCAGGCAACGTCACCCAGTGAACGTCTTTATTTCTGGATCAGGAACGACAACCTCCGTTATCTATCCAGTCACCAACGGTCAGCCAACGGCTAGAGGAGGTTCCTCGTAACGTTCCGCAGGTCACCTGGGTGACTAAGTGAGAGCCTTACGATGCTGATATAGGATACAACGGCTGGCTGCTGTTCTCACTACAGGAATTAGTGACCCAGTCTCTTTGGTTTGGACCGCTATACTGGAACAGATAGAACACTGCGCTCATCACAGAGACGGACGAGCTCAACATAAACTGGTCATCTGGTAAAAGACAATGGGAACGTGTCCCTCTCAGCGACAGTACTGTGGTTTTCAGGTGGTGGAGCCCAAAGAGGCCATTTCAGCTGCTGATGTGAAAAGTGCAGGACTGCCATTGGGACAGTGGCGTGACGTTTATTTAATGATAACTCTGGCTTCAGTTTCAACTTCTTTTTCTTCTTCTAATTATATAGAATTATTGTCTGATAAGGTTAGATAGATGATGAGGTTTTACAATGTGATAACAATCACAGCTCCCTTACCTCTCCAGATGCAGACCTTCTGTCAGGGAGAACTAAAGTGTTCCCATTGCTCCCCGGGACTATAGTAGATCCTATACTCATCCTGGGTCCAACTAACATGTAGCGTTTCTCTCCAGATCTGTACTGGATGCTGTGACACAGAGTTCCGTCATAGTTGGTTTCTGGTAAATACTTGGCGGAGACGTCCGTGGTTTTAGAGCACTGCATCGCAATCAGCACAATAATACTGATGAGAAAAAGAGTTGAAACTGAAGCCAGAGTTATCATTAAATAAAACGTCACGCCACTGTCCCCAATGTCAGTCGCTGCACTTTTCACATCAGCAGCTGAAATGGCCTCTTTGGGCTCCACCAGCTTGACAACCACAGTAGCTGTTGCTGAGAGGGACACGTTCCCATTGTCTTTTACCAGTATGACCAGTTTATGCTGAGCCTCGTCCGTCTCTGTGAATGAGCGCAGTGTTCTTATCCGTCCAGTATAGCGGTCCAAACCAAACAGACTGTGGTCACTAACTTCCTGTAGTGAGAACAGCAGCCAGCCGTTGTATCCTATATCAGCATCGTAGGCTCTCACTTTAGTCACCAGGTGACCTGCAGGAACGTTACGAGGAACCTCCTCTAGTCCTTCAGCCGTCCCGTTACTGCTCTGTGGATACAAGATGACTGGGGCATTGTCGTTCTGATCCAGGATAAACGTGTTAACGGTCAGGTTTCCACTCAGAGGCGGAGTTCCAGAGTCTGTAGCGACCACTTTAAATTGGAACGACTTTAAAGATTCAAAGTCAAAACTTTTTAACGCTACGATCTCTCCATTGTCGTTATTTATATTCAAGAAAGAGGTTATTTCGTTCTTTGGCCCTTCTCCCCTTGCAATACGATACGAAATGGCCGCATTCTCGTTAAGATCGTTATCAAATGCACTGACTGAGAATATTGAGGCTCCGGGGACGTTGTTCTCCACTAAGTACAGTTCAATAGGACTACGGCTAAATGTTGGAGCGTTATCATTCACGTCTGATATGTGAATGCTTAAAGATTTTGAAGTGGACAGGGGAGGCTGCCCGCCATCAGTAGCTGTGATTGTGATTTCGTAATGAGACGTCAGTTCTCGGTCCAACTTTCCCTTCACGACCAGAGAATACATGTTGTCCTGAATTGAGGGTGTCAAATCAAACGGCACGTTTGGTGAGATTTCACAAGTTACTTTACCGTTGACACCAGTATCCCTGTCCGTCACACTGATAAGTGCGACAACGCTGCCCGGTTTCAGATCCTCGCGGACTACGTTTGACAGTGACGTGATTTCAATATCTGGATTATTATCGTTCACATCTTTTATTTTAATAATAACTCTCCCTTCTGAGGTCCACGGTGGCTGGCCTTTATCAGAAGCCTGTAGGCCTAGCCTATAAATCTCCGTGTCCTCAAAGTCCACAGTTCCTTTCACACGAATCTCTCCTGTAGCACTGTCTAATGAAAAGGTATCTAATATTTTTTTCTTTTGAGTTTTGCCAAAGCTGTATTCAATTTCACTGTTTACACCAAGATCCAAATCTGTGGCGTTTAATTTGACTACGAGAGTTCCAACAGCGGCATTTTCAACTAAAGAGACTGTATATGTTTCTTGACTAAAAATAGGACGATTGTCGTTAGTATCTAACACGGTTATAGTGAGGTTAAGCTTCCCACTTTTGGTTGGATTGCCCCCATCAAGAGCGGTCAGCACTAAGCAGTGTTCTGCCTTGGTCTCTCTATCTAACGGCTTCTTCAGCACTAGAAACGGGATCTTGTCCTCGTCACTGTCTGTAACATCAATATCAAAAAGGTCATTGGTGCTTAGTCGGTAAAAACGGACCGCATTTATGCCAACATCAGGGTCCCGAGCAGCGTGGATTTGGAAGCGAGTACCTGGCGGAATATGCTCTAGGATTTCCAAATGCTGCTCAGTATCCGGGAAGGTGGGGGAATGGTCGTTGACGTCCGTTATTTCCACAGCAACGTAGTGGATTTCCAAAGGATTTTCCACGACGACTTTGAGGTTGATAACGCACGCGGTGGTGTCACAGAGCTCTTCACGGTCGATCTTCTTGTCCACATACAGGACGCCATTGTTTAGATTGAGATTAAAAAGAGCGTGGTGCGTTCCGGACACGATACGAAAGCGCCGGTCTGTCAAAGCGCTCACATCCAGTCCCAAATCCTTGGCGACGTTTCCAACAACAGATCCGACTCTCCCCTCTTCTGCGACGGAGTATCTCAGTTGCGCTAAAACCAGCTTCCCAAAGCACAACAGCAAAGCCCCAGACAGCCACCCGCGCCTCATTCTGCGTCTTTGTCCTCTGTCTCTCACCAATACGTGGATATGAGAGGGCTAGTTGTTCCTCGAAGTAGAAAAAAAATACCGCCTTATTTGCGCAGTCAAACCACGATTTTCTTTTCTTTCAATCCATTTTTAGAAACTCGATTGGATGTTCATCATATTGTATATTCCAGCCCCTGAACACATTGCGTGTATGTGATCTGTTTCTCCTGCTACAGTGAAAGGAAAGACCCAGAAATGGGCAGGGCCTATGCAACTGTATGCTGTGTCACACTGACACCCCGTGGCATGTGGCTCCTCAACCAAATACACCAAGACATTTAGATAGATATAAAAATATACATAAGATATAAACGGATACACACACAGGCAGACAGACAGACAGACAGACATATACAGTATATAATGCAGTACCATGGAGAGCGAACGAAGGGCCCAACCATCATTAATACTGACTTTGGTTAAACAAACTTATACATTACTTATAAATAAATGGCATTGTGCTTACCTCTTCGAGAGTTCGTCTCCTGTCTGCAACCACGAGAGTGTTCCCATTGCTCCCCGGGACTATAGTAGATCCTATACTCATCCTGGGTCCAACTAACATGTAGCGTTTCTCTCCAGATCTGTACTGGATGCTGTGGCACAGAGTTCCGTCATAGTTGGTTTCTGGTAAATACTTGGCGGATACGTCCGTGGTTTTAGAGCACTGCATTATGACCAACACGATGATACTGACAATGAAAAGTGTCGAAACAGAGCCCAACGTTATAATCAGATAGAATGGAATATCATTTTCGCCCTGGTCAGTCGCTGCGCTTTTCACATCAGCAGCTGAAATGGCCTCTTTGGGCTCCACCACCTTGACAACCACAGTAGCTGTTGCTGAGAGGGACACGTTCCCATTGTCTTTTACCAGTATGACCAGTTTATGCTGAGCCTCGTCCGTCTCTGTGAACGAGCGCAGTGTTCTTATCTGTCCAGTATAGCGGTCCAAACCAAAGAGACTGTGGTCACTAACTTCCTGCAGTGAGAACAGCAGCCAGCCGTTGTATCCTATATCAGCATCGTAGGCTCTCACTTTAGTCACCAGGTGACCCGCAGGAACGTTGCGAGGGACTTGCTCCGTTCCCTCAGCAGAACCGTTCGAGCTGAGAGGATACAGAATCACGGGCGCGTTGTCGTTCTGATCCAAAATGAACACATGCACCGCGACGTTGCTGCTCATCGCCGGGGATCCAGAGTCTGTGGCGATGACGTGGAACTCGAACGTCTTCTGGGCCTCGAAGTCAAAGTTCTTGAGCGCATGGATCGCCCCACTCGCCTCATTAATATTCAGAAAGGACGCGATGCTGGGGCCTGAACTTTTACGGTCGAGCGAGTATGAAATCGCCGCGTTGTCACCCTCGTCGGCATCGGAGGCGCTTACTGAGAAAACGGACTTCCCAGGCGGCATTGTTTTCCACAACATAGAAGGTGTACGGGTTCTGTGCGAATAACGGACGATTGTCGTTCACGTCCAGCACGTCTACCTTGATCACTTTGGTGGAGGACCGAGCGGGGCTCCCCAGATCTCTCGCGGTTACGGTGATGTCGTACGAGTGTGCGGATTCCTTGTCTAGGGAGCTCTTGGTGACCAGAGAGTAGGAGTGCCCGTCGGGTGAGGGCTTCAGGTCGAACGGTAAGTGTGTCGGCACGGTGCAGACCACCTGTCCGTTCACTCCCGAGTCGAGGTCGGTGACGCCCATGAGAGCCACGACTGAGCCGGCCGGCGCGTTCTCGGCTATTTGACTGGAGATGGAAGTTACGTCTATCTCGGGTTGGTTGTCGTTCTCGTCTTCCACCTTGACTATGACGTTACAGTGGGTAGAGAGAGACACCGCGCCTTTATCCGCAGCCAGCACTTTTATCTCGTGTACTTGTTTCTGTTCAAAGTCAAGACCATTTTTTACCGTTAGTTCTCCTGTTCTACTGTTCAAATTAAATGGCTCAAGTTTTAATCCCCTGAACTTGGTCCGTAACGAATATTCGATCTCGCCGTTTACACCGGAATCTGAATCAGACGCGTGGATTCTAATCAGAAACGTCCCCGGTGCTGCGTTTTCTTGTATTGTGACAGTGTACTTCTGCTTGTCACACACAGGGGCATTGTCATTAACGTCAGATACGATGATTGTGATGTTGAGAGTCCCGGATTTCGGTGGTTTTCCTCCATCTATAGCCGTTAGGGTTAAACTGTGCTCGGCAAGTTGCTCTCTGTCCAGTGGTCGTTGTAATATTAGAAATGGAACCTTACCGTCTTCCCCAAATTCCTCTGTTTCCAGCCGAAAATAAGCATTATGATTCAACTTATACGACTGCAAACTATTCGAACCAACATCGGGGTCGTGGGCCCCTTCCACTTGAAATCGAGCCCCGACCGTAACCGACTCTAATATTTCTAACGTGTAGTTTGCCTCGAGAAATTTCGGTGAGTTGTCGTTTACATCAACGACATCAATCAATACTTGGTGCATTTCCAGTGGGTTTTCGGTCACAGCCTTCAGGGTTATCAGACACGGGACAGTCTGGCCGCACAACGCCTCCCTGTCTATCCTGCGGTTGACTAACAAAGCGCCGTCTCGTTGGTTTACCTTCAGCAGCTCTTGCTTTGTTCCAGACACGATGCGGAGATTCCTCTCTGATATTCTCCCCACATCTAATCCGAGGTCGTTGGCTATGTTTCCAACCGACGTACCGACGCGTAGTTCCTCCTGGGTTGAGTATCGTATTTGAGCTGATATCCCTTCCAAGTGTCGCTCAATCAGCAGAACAAGACACAATATAATCCTCGACCCCAGCATCCATCGTTTGCAGTAGAACGGTCCCATTATTTCACACGGACGTGAGAATATACAATCTCTGAGCTGACTAAACCGAGTTCCTACGAATTATGATACATTTTCTTCGCAGGTAATGCATCTATTTGTGCTGGAAACATGGCACGCCACTCTGTCGCCATAGACTAACCCGTCTGTCGCGTCTTGATGGGCGGTGTGGAAGAACCGTCGGCAGGGTTAAGACTATTATCGTTCAACAGCGGCGCCCTGCGTCGTCTAACTCCAATGCATTTATTAATTCCAAATATTGTACAATATCAAGAAATCTTGTTGTGCTACAACACTGTGTTTATGGACATGAAACATATTTGGGCTGAAGGCAAAGGTGCTAAGTCATTACACAATTATTATTGAGTAATCAATAAGTACATATTATCATTATTATTATTATTATTATTATTATTATTATTATTATTATTATTATTAATAATAATAATAATAATAACTATTATAACAATACAAATATTATAATAACATAATAATAATATTATAATAATAATATTCGTAATAATAATTAATAATTATTATTATAATAATTATAATAATATAATAATAATAATAATAATAATAATAATAATAATAATAACAATAATTATTATTCGTATTATTAGTATTATTAGTGTAATTATTATTAGCATTATTATATCATATATTATATATCATATATTATCATAGTGCACATATGCTGGTCTGAACGCACACCCCCTGTTTGCTCTACTGTATTACAAAAGTGAACAGCGACATCATGCGACTAAAAGCAGAGTAACGACCACGAACGGTGACGTGGACATTCAGTTGTTCTATTTTTTTCTCTCCATCAGAGTCAGCGGTCTGTGTGACGCGGCGCCTCTAGCGTGCGGGCGGCGTCACACAGCCGTGAATGCACAAATATTCAATGATTAATATAATTAATTTAAAATGATCATTACACGATTTGCCAAGTCAATATGTCAGAAGCTAAATATAAAAAAATAAATACAAAACATTTCCATATTAATTCCTAATTCCTAAAATAATGTGATTCGTTGATGCACTACATTTGCAACCGCCGGCTGAGAGGGTGCAGGGCGGTGGCTTGGAGTCAGAATATCAAATCACATACGACGAGCTGCAGCGAGCAGACATCTCGTTGCCTTGGTAACGGAGCCCTGCCCCTCTCCATGGTGCTGAGAGAGGAGAGAGGAGAGAGAGGAGAGAGAGGAGAGAGGAGAGAGAGGAGAGAGAGGAGAGAGGAGAGGAACAGGGAGGGGTCCGCGGCTGTGTCTAATACACTGAATCAGCTGCATCCATTGTGCAAACTGCACATGTGCCATCGCCATGTTTGAATCTTAATGGCTGCTACATCCTTTGAAGCATACACGTGAAAATCAAAGCTATTATAATAACGCTATATTAATAGTGTATATCAACGTTATCCATTAGCCTGTACCATACGACTATTTCTACTGTATTTCACATTAACCACACAATGTTTTGACACGATAGCTTTATTAAAATATTGACATACATTATATTTAATAACAGCAACACGTAAAAAATGCTTTTCATTCATTTTCAGAGACGCTGCAGCCAAGTGATCATCACCACTGGTTCCATGGTGCCTGCGCATTATTGCCAGCTGGTGTGTGTTGGTGCTCCACTGTGCTATGCTGTGAATCAGCCTCCCTGTGGCTCGGAGAGGAAGTGCAGGCTCTCTATCTGGGTCAAGACCACGGCGGAGGAGGAGACTGAGAATGAGAAAGAAGACTCTAGGAAACAGCAAACCCCCCCAGAAATGATGGAGATTTGATTAGCTGCATTTGATATGCCAGAGGGCCTTGTTTCTCTCTTCCTTCCTTCATACATATTCATAAATATCTGTTTCTGCAGCAAGTCACAGAGCAAAAGGCAACATGCAATTATGCCCAGGGACAGGTATCTCTATGTCTATGTGGTTAAATAAGACTTAATTGAGACCATAAAGAGAATTATGTATTATTATTATGAAGTGTATACTGTATGACAGGGGAATTACCTGTTTCTGTTTAATGCTGAGTCTAAACAGAGAATATATGAATATGTTTCAAATAATAAGTAATCATTCTAGTTCCATGCTTAGCATCACTACCATGTCCTGTTCTTCTGTATTGTTATATTAGGTGTAGCTTCGTGACCTATTTAAAATAGCTACTGGGATAGGTATTGGGAACACACAGAATGTGCCAAACTGTAACTAACCTGGCACACTGCAGAACACATAGTGTGTGTCTGGGAAGGAGAAGGAGACAATGCTCAAATTAAATCACTGGCTCCTCTACATCTCACCCAATATATCTGTACAATAACACAGACTACAGATCATATTCTGATTTGAATGGATACTCCTATAATTGTAGGTGATCGCATCTCTTATCTTAGTCTTGACGGACCAAATATGAAGTGACAAAACAGGGGTGACTGTTATGCTAGCAGTCTTAGGGTGACGTCTGCTGCAGTGCAAGACCACCTGAGTTTAACATCCAGCCAAGGTGATCACCCAGCCTGTGCAGTAAGACAACATTTACACAATGATCTCAGCATGGCTTTAATGGCATATTTCAGAGTATTTCTCACAAGATTGACAGATATTTCAGTTAAACCTGTATGTACCTATGATACAAAGCGCACTCACCAGTTCAATAAGAGTACTGTTTTATGCAGTATTATAGTAGTATTATACTAATGTGTTACCATAGCATATAATATGATCACACCCTATTAGTACTAGATATTTAAAAATGACATGGTACAAAAGCACTTATCTACTGTTGTAGAAAAGAATACAGCTTATATTGTGCAATGACTTTTTCATAAATCAAAGACATCATATCAGGAGATTAGCCAACTGATTTCATATTATTATGTTGTGAATACAGGTACCAGACATTTCATTGCACAATGATTTCAATATTTGGTACAACGTAAACAGATGAGTAATCGTTGAAGATTGATACATGAATTTGTATTACAGAGCACACACCCAGCAGGAAATTATCAAAGATGTATTTCTGTATCTATACACAAATCTAGACAGAAATAAAGAACCAGTTATTCAAATCAAACACAAGGCGTGGTTATTTATTTCAATAGGCCTACCAGTGAGTATTTGGTGAGTCGATCCCAACACTAATTTGGTTAAAAAAAAAGCTAAAACTCCATAATCAGACCTTTGTAACTCCACTGGAAACTCATCAACACCATTGTGCTCATTTTAAAAACTCCTCATAGTAGGCACAAAAATCTCAATTTGGCAAAGTGAGTCAGGTACATCTCCAATTGGCGTCCTTTTGTTTACTGCGGTCATCACGTTGAGTCGATAGGTTCATAATACGCAGTTGTATGTGTCGCCACACAGGAACTGGGGAGCTTTCTAGAATACATGTACCGGCAAGTCCCCGTTAACTTCTAGTTGTGCTCCAATCAAACTCAAAAACACCTGTAATCTCAACTATCACACAGCACCAGACTGATATGAAATGTAACAGACAGAAAAGAAAGTTACAAAAGCACTTAAAAACCACATGCAGGGCAAACAAAGTCTAACACTTATTAGTTAAAAAAACAACAACTCAATGAAATAAATAGAAAAGCCTCAATATTTGATGTCTAATTCATTTAAAAATTGGCTTCAAACACTGAACCATTAGGGTCTAGCACACACGTACACAACATCAAATATAGAGCATACCCAAACCTATCATAATCACACAACACCAATAACTATACCTTCCAATAGCTAATAACTTCCACTAATATATTACGTTGCCGATGCCTGTGCTATTCACTGCTTAGCGTTTTGCATAAGTGCTATAATACAGCATGGGGGACACACATACACACGACGGTTTCTCGCAGGGGAATGTTTCCTGTAGGGTCTTCTGAAGGCAGTTCCCACATTCTAATGTCAAACACGATAATTCCATGTTGTCGCTCGATGCACCTTCCTGTACGGTCTCGCTCGGAGAAGGATTGGATGCAGTCTCATACGGCCATGGAGTGGAGCGTTATCATGCATGTAGACGTTGATTGGTTCAGCATGTGCTTATATATAGAGAACGTATCGCGGGGCTCGAGGAGGTCGACGATGGAGGGTTAGAAAAGGAGGAAGAGACGGCGATGTCCCTCAGTCGCTGAGAAAGGGTACACAAGGAGAGAGGGAGCGCTGGACAGATCAAGCTCGCAGTAAGATCAGGAGGAACAATTTTGTCATGTATTTACAAGGATGTTTTTTGGGGGAGGCGGGAGGGTTGCGGGGTGAGGGCAGTGGGGTCCTCCTTTCTCTCTCTCCCCTCTCCCTCTCTTTCTCTGGTGGGCCGCTCTACATCACCGGAGTGGCTTCACATGGATCTGTTACTGCTGATGGTGGACGCCTGCAGAGACAGAAGACAGAAGACGGAAGACAGAGGGAGGGAGATGGTGATTATTCAGTGTAGGTTGGGCTCCGGAGCAGACAGACACGCCTCACTCAGCAGAGCTAATCGACGGGTAGGGTGAGTGGGAGGCGGGGAAAACGTCCAGGCAACATGAGGTTTACAGCTGAATGGCATTTCCACTCACAGCCTTCAGGTCATAAATAACGACTGCCAATGGGGGACCCCGTGATTTACCCGGCAGAGGCATTTAAGTACACAGCATGCCCCATTACTGTCTAGCCGCAATCAAGACGCTGACGAGTGACACACACACGCACACACAAAGACACACACACACGCACACACAGAGACACACACACCACAGTGTCGTTTCACATGCATTGGGTGCATCATGCTCTGGGTATGTCATTGCAGTAAAACAGCACTATTTACAAATCATTTAGCCGTCTGGATTTGTTGGGAAGGACCATGGTGGAGAAGGCTGTCTCGGGGGGGGAGATTCAACAGCTGAAGATTTGTGTATTTGAATAAGGGTTTTGATTGAGTATCAAAGGCATGAGGCTGTCAGAGAGGTGCCTGGCTCGGGCTCTGACGGAGGATGAGTGATGCAGTTTGTGCAGTAAAGGAAGCCCTCGTCACACGGAAAACAAACAAAAAATGAAAATAGAAATAGGATGTGAGACTGCTGCCTACCTCCAGCTGCAGGGTGGACCGCCTTCACTTTGGATACTTTAGAGAAACAAACAAAACAAACACACTACTGGTCAGTTTCTTTTAAGCATAAAAAGGGGACACTCTGATTGGTTCATTGATTAATTGGCAGTCTGTATGGTGTAGAATATATGTTAGAGGACACATGATAGGTTTACTTTGGATATAGCTGGTTAGAGGTTATAGGTTATATATTGGTTATAGCTTGTTTATACGGAGAGTATTCTACGAAGTGGACATCAATTGGTTAAACAGTTGTGTGCTGGTTTATGGTCACCACTGTATTCTTTAAACCTAACGCAGACACTTCCATACTAGTAGTAACCTGCTCTTTGTTAGCAGGTTGGACGTCGTGTGTCCCTCTGGGAAGGCAAGACTGTTAGCATCATGTTCATTTGCAGAGACATTATCACAAAGCGAGAAAAAAAAGAAAATGTATCTTCTATACTTACCCTCCTAAACACCTTTGATAGAAAAAAAACAAAACAAAAGTTAAGATGACAGATTAGAACATGTTGTTCACATGGACGTTCTACCATTCACCTTGAAAGACTTTGCCAAATGCTTTAGTACCCTGATTTATGTGATGAGCAGAAATAGCATTAGCAGGCGTCGTATTAGTACACGGACAGCATTCCTGGCTGCAGGCCTGTTCCTGCTGAGCGATGGGGGAGAGACGAGGGGAGGACGGGGAGAGAGGAGGGGAGGAGGGGAGCTGGCCTCTGCAGTGTTCTCTGCAGTGTGCCAGAACGGAAATAAATTCCAGACAGCAGCACAATCACTGCCTCTCCCCTCAGTTAGAAACACAGCCGGAGCAAAGCTGTGTGTGCACACGCAGGAAAACAAATTGCTCAAGGAAATAGAATGTGACAAACAACGCAGGTTACATGTAGATCTCAGATTGATTACGAGAAAGTAGATACAGGAAGATTATCATCTGTACATCCATCCCCCAATTGTTCGATAATTGTCTGAGGATGTAAAAGATACGAATCCTCCTTCTTTGAAAGCCCTGTCATTCCAGAGTCACTCCACTAAAACAGGCCACCGGCCAAATGTATAATCGCTAAAGAAGCACATTTTAGACGGAAAAACAACAACCACGTTTCTGCAGACTCCTGGCATATACTGGAGGCGTAGGAATAAATAAGTCGTAGGCATTAAAAAATAATGATTATTTCACTGAACAATAACATGCTGCCATCAGCTCCTTCTCTGTGACCAAGGTTGCAATGCCACATAGTTGTGTTCCATACCTTTAAAGCCGTGAAAAATGGAAACAATAAAATCAAAACGGGACAAAACAGGACAACTACTGTATAGTCAATGGAAGACATGAGTCGTGAAATAATACCTTAATTATATAAAGGTATATATAAACGTATTTTACCGTTGGAGGTCGTCGTGCACATCATAACAGTAATATGATGTACAAACTGAATCGCGTGACATTTGATTTTTTAATCAAATGTCTTTCAAATGAAATGCTTGGTATAGCTCAATTTGAATTAGTTTGAGTTAAAATAGCTCACATAAGCATCTCCTGAAGTTTTGATGAAGGTGTGAGCAGCATGTTTCATACCTGCAGAGTAGAGGGCGCTGAGTCGCTAGTCCCTGTGAGTCCAGTGCTCCGTGGTAAACTGGACACTATGTACCTGGAAGACTTTGGCGCAGGCTGTCTAACCACCAGCTTCCCTTTCCTGGTCTCTGCTAGAAACAGACTGTACCAGTAGGCATCGTTGGACACCAGAGTGGAATCTGCAATAGTAGAGTTCCTCTCACTGATCACACTGTTCCTGCTGGGGGGAGCAGCTTTGCTGGTCTTGGGTTTCTGACACTTGAGAACAATGGTGACCAATATAGTGATCAACAGGAGGGAAGGACACTGAGCCCAGGCCGATGACCAAATACAGATTTAAGTCTGAAAAGATGTCGTACTCTAGGGGCACTTCAGTCATGTCAGAGTAGGCCTTCACTGCAGTCTCCACTGTGGACAGCTTGATGGTAACTGTAGCAGAGAGAGCGGGCTCTCCGTTGTCCTTGGCAACCACAACAAGACGTTGGAGACGTGGGTCTCTGTAACTGAACATTCTCATAGTCCGGATCTCTCCGTTGTACTGGTCCAGGCTGAACAAGGTGGCGTCTGTCACCTGCAGGAACTGGTAGGTAATCCTTGAGTTCAACACAGAGTCGCCGTCGATAGCAATCACCTTGGAAACCAGAGAGCCTTTATCGGTTGATCTGGGGATCTTCTCCTCCACCACTGAACCGTGAGCGCGCCACGGAGAGACTATGACTGGAGTGTTGTCATTCTGGTCCACAATAATGATGTGTACAGTAACATTACTGCTGAGCGGAGGAACACCAGAGTCTCTGGCCTCAATGCGGAAAAGAAACTCCTTTTCAATCTCATAGTCAAAGGTCTTCAGAGCATAGAGTTTACCATTCTCTGGGTTTATAGAGAACAACATGGACATAGAGGTGTTGGCTATCTCCCTTTCTATGATGAAATACACTAGATACTGGTTTTCATGGAGATCAGGGTCATACGCAGTGAGGGAATCTAGCAAGGCTCCCGGAGCATTATTCTCCATTACCCGTATAGTATAGGAAGACTGAGGGAACTTGGGAACATTATCATTAACATCCAGTAGTTCTAAAGTCATGGTCTCATTGTCAGATAATGGTGGAGACCCTCTGTCTGTCACAGTAAACGTGATGTCATATTCTGGAACCTTCTCACGGTCTAAAGGCTCTGAAACAAAAAGCTCAAAATAATTATCAGACGATTCCCTTAATTTGAAAGGCATATTTTGAGGAATGCTGACGTCAACCACACCATTATCACCTGAGTCTTTATCACTAACACTCACCACAGCTATCACGGTGTCTACTTCGATGTTTTCTTTGACAGGACTTTGAAATGACTTGATGGAAATCCCCGGATGGTTGTCATTCATGTCCTCCACTACAACCGTTACTTTGCATTGCCCTGATGAGGCCGGCACACCTTTATCCGTTGCTATCACTTCCATGTCGTAGAGCTTAAAATCCTCATAGTTCAGAACTCCTTTGACTGTTATCTCACCCGTGTGAGGGTTTATATTGAATGTGTTTTGGGTCATTTCTGACGTATACAAACTATACATATATGCTATTTCTGCATTAGATCCATCATCTAAGTCTGTTGCATTGAGATGAAGCACAAGGCTTCCAATCGGAGAGTTTTCCATTATTTTAACTCTATAGTGGTCCTTGTCAAACTGCGGGGCGTTGTCGTTGGTGTCCAACACTCGGACTGTAATGCTGGCTGTGCCGGTGCGCGAAGGTGTCCCTCCATCTACAGCCGTGAGGATTAGATTATGAACGGCCTGCGTCTCACGGTCCAGCGCCTTTTTAAGAATCAGATCAGCAAACTTGGAACCATCTCTCCCTGTGTGAATTTCTATGTCGAAATGCTCACTTGTACTCAAACGATATGTTTTCACTGAATTAGAACCAACATCCGGATCAACTGCATTGTTGACAGAGAATCGTTCGCCTCCCTGCGTTGCCTCTGACATGTCTAGTTGTATTGTGTCTCTCCTGAAATGCGGAGTATTATCATTTATGTCCAATATCTCCACTTCGATATAAAATATACGCTGTGGGTTTTCGACAATAGCTTCCAATCTGAGGAAGCATGTTGATGTTTTTGATGTGCAAAGATATTCTCGATCAATCCTCTCGACAATATAAAGGTCTCCCGTTTCTTTGTTCACGTCCAGATATTTCTTGTTCCCGACGACTTCTAGTCGAATCATCCGTTTAGAAAGCATTTTGACGTCGAGGCCCATGAGGTCCGAAGCTAAATTAGCGACAACAGAACCTTCCTCCATTTCCTCGGGTATTGAATAATGAGTCACTGCATCTCCTGTTTTCATAGAAGCGAATAAAATATATATCAACACATACCGAGTCCAGCGCTTCACACGACATGTCGCCTCCATCGTTTTAAGAACCAGTTTGTCTCCTATAACCTTTGTGCATTAGTTCATTGCAGCGATATCCCCGTTGATTGAACGCATTACGTGTCCAGAATCCTCCAATATATCCTTAAGATCTTGCGAAAAAGAGCAGAATAGTTGACACTACAGTTACAGCACAGGGAGGTGTTCACTTGCGCAACTCGTAGCGTCAACTCAGAGGAAGAGCAGCGGTGACTGTGAGCTCATCAGACGAGTTGAGATGGTCAACAGCGACTCTCTACGTGAAGAGCAGGCATGTACATCCTAACAGAATGTAGCCGACTGATAATCATATCTCCACATTATTGGATTAACCAAAACCTCACTCCCTTTCAGACTCCCACTTTCATATATTTGAACTAAGCGGATATAATTGTCTTCTGAATAAATAATAACTTCTTAATGTTCATGACATAAAATAAACTGTATGAATCCTTGCCTTTCGGGACATTTATTAATAATTATAAAATGTTAACATTTCTACATTG
Source organism: Coryphaenoides rupestris (assembly GCA_002895965.2). Lineage (NCBI taxonomy): Eukaryota > Metazoa > Chordata > Actinopteri > Gadiformes > Macrouridae > Coryphaenoides > Coryphaenoides rupestris. Next base: position 53,493 of record PIJE02001495.1, on the reverse strand, counting down.
CGTGTGCGCAAATGCCATGATGACGCGTGCGTAAAAGTAATTAAATGAAATAACCAGTGTTGGGCAAGCTACTTTGAAAATGTAGTGAGCTAAGCTACCAGTTACTTTGCCATGAATGAAGCTTCACTACACAGAAGCTACCACCCAGTCAAATGTAGCAAGCTAAGTTACACAAACACTGCAAAAGTAGTTCACTACATGTGAAGCTACTTTAAGTTGCGCCAACTTAACATGGCAATCAACATGAGAAACTACATGTTTAAATGACCAAATTCATGCAAAGTCAATTCCATTAGGTTATCAATATACATGCCAGTCACTATAATTAATTAAATCAAAGACCAAAGATTGCTGGGATTCCATTTCTTTATTAGAACCTTCCAGCCAGTGAAGAATAATGCCTGGAGTACTATTACTCCAGGCATTATTCTTCACTGGCTGGAAGGTCTATGCCTAACAAACAAAACTACAGAAGTCAAACCATCCAGTAGTAGGACTTTATAAAAAACCATACCTGTTTCATTAACACATCCCCTGAAAGAGGATGTGCCAATGTGCTCCATAATTCCCCAATGACCACTCAAATGTTAAACATTTTGGGATTATAGGGAGAGAGAGAGAAACCTTGCTTCATTCCCCTTAATTTGTCTAAAATGGTTGTTAACCTGTTATATAGGCTACACTTTAATTTAACCCTCAAAATAGGTTTTTGTATATTTCCTTATTATAGACTTCCATATCATAAGTCTACCTCAATAATCTAGATGTAAAATTGGGCTGATTTTGTTTCTTTCTTCAGGTGAACCAGAAGCATACATTGTCTAACTAATAATGGAACACCAAAGGAGTTGAGTTGCCTACCAATGTTGCTTTTAAAATGGACAAGGCCAGATGAGGTTATAACATGTCTGCTAAATAATATTACATTGAAATTTTGCCTCCCGTTAGTGACTTTTGCTCAGGCATCAGACTCACGCTGCAGTAGACACACTGTGGATCAAACAATATGTCTGTAAAACATTGGTATATCTGTCTATTTATATCTATTTTCATCTTTGCGCGCACATAAAGCCCATGCTGCTTGGTCTTGTGGTCACTTTAGCACTATGCGCCGAAATCTAGCCTAGCATAGCCTACCCAAGCCAAAATGACATGAATAGAATTTTGAGGCTTTATCCAATAAACTCTGTTTCATACAGAAAAAGAATATTTTCTCGATTGTGGATTTCGTTTCAAAATCGGGAAATCCAATGAATGCAAAAGTACACGGACCCATATGCTACGCTATTGAAACTTAGCTATAGCTATTAGCTAGCATTCAGTCATCATCCTTACCTGAATATGTGTTCTTAAGTTCGTACTTGAAGTCTTAGATGTTGAGAGAAGCTTCTTCTTAGGGTTGCAAAGTAGGCACCGAAAGACATAGCTTTTATCCGTGGTCTCACACAAGGACAGGTATGGCCAGGGCGTTTGAATACATTCTTCTCCGTCTCCTCCTTCTGCCATTTCGTTCCCGCTACTTCTCACAGTCACAAAGATCTCAAGTCCACCTGCTATTAACCTTAGTTTGATATCCTTTTCTTCATTCAATTCACGACTCTGCACGATTAAACCCATGACTGACATCTGCAGACGAGGATGTCAATGCTCACTACGGTCCGATTGGAGTTCAAAGTCACGTGGAAGTTGAGGGCAGTAAACAGAACGCTTTGGATGGCTGTGTGTGTGCCCCCGTTCCGAACAATCTTGAGTGCTTGTGTTGTGGATAATATAATTTATTTTACGAACTGCTTCTCCACTGTGTTAAGCCATATAAAAAATAGCTTATGTGGTCGTTACCACGCTACTTGATCAATAAAAGAGTTAAGCTACTGAAAAGTTACTTGATTCAGGAAATAGTGACGTTACCGCCAAGCTACTGAGAATTGTAGTTAGTTACTAGCTACTGCCCAACACTGGAAATAACCAAGCTTTAAAAACCAATTACATTGCATTCAATGGTTAAAGGACGTAAAATAATTAGAATTAAATCAACCAAATCAACATAATTACTCATTTGATATTGTCTCACCTGCAGAGTAGAGGGTGCTGAGTCGCTAGTCCCTGAGAGTCCAGTGCTCCGTGGTAAACTGGACACTATGTACCTGGAAGACTTTGGCGCAGGCTGTCTAACCACCAGCTTCCCTTTCCTGGTCTCTGCTAGAAACAGACTGTACCAGTAGGCATCGTTGGACACCAGAGTGGAATCTGCAATAGTAGAGTTCCTCTCACTGATCACACTGTTCCTGCTGGGGGGAGCAGCTTTGGCTGGTCTTGGGTTCTGACACTTGAGAACAATGGTGACCAATATGGTGATCAACAGGAGGAAGGACACTGAGCCCAGGCCGATGACCAAATACAGATTTAAATCTGAAAAGATGTCGTACTCTAGGGGCACTTCAAGTCATGTCAGAGTAGGCCTTCACTGCAGTCTCCACTGTGGACAGCTTGATGGTAACTGTAGCAGAGAGAGCGGGCTCTCCGTTGTCCTTGGCAACCACAACAAGACGTTGGAGACGTGGGTCTCTGTAACTGAACATTCTCATAGTCGCGGATCTCTCCGTTGTACTGGTCCAGGCCTGAATAAGGTGGCGTCTGTCACCTGCAGGAACTGGTAGGTAATCCTTGAGTTCAACACAGAGTCGCCGTCGATAGCAATCACCTTGGAAACCAGAGAGCCTTTATCGGTTGATCTGGGGATCTTCTCCTCCACCACTGAACCGTGAGCACGCCACGGAGAGACTATGACTGGAGTGTTGTCATTCTGGTCCACAATAATGATGTGTACAGTAACATTACTGCTGAGTGGAGGGACACCAGAAGTCTCTGGCCTCAATGTGGAAAAGAAACTCCTTTTCAATCTCATAGTCAAAGGTCTTCAGAGCATAGAGTTTACCATTCTTGGGTTTATAGAGAACAACATGGACATAGAGGTGTTGGCTATCTCCCTTTCTATGATGAAATACACTAGATACTGGTTTTCATGGAGATCTGGGTCATATGCAGTGAGGGAATCTAGCAAGGCTGCCGGAGCATTATTCTCCATTACCCGTATAGTATAGGAAGACTGAGGGAACTTGGGAACATTATCATTAACATCCAGTAGTTCTAAAGTCATGGTTTCATTTTCAGATAATGGTGGAGAACCTCTGTCTGTCACAGTAAAAATGATTTCATATTCTGGAACCTTCTCACGATCTAACGGTTCTGATATTAACAATTCAAAGTAGTTATCAGAGGATTCTCTCAGTTTGAATGGCATAGAAGGAGGAATCCTGAGGTCAACAACACCATTATCACCTGAATCTGTGTCACTAACACTTAGAACTGCTATGACTGTGTCTATTGGAGCATTTTCTTTAATTGGACTTTGAAAAGACTTCACAGCGATTTCTGGGTGATTGTCATTCATATCTGTTACTAATATTGACACTTTACACTGACCAACCAATGGATCAGGGCTTTTATCCGTGGCAATAATCTCCATATCATATATTTTGAAGTCTTCATAGTTGATCATCTCCTTTACTCGGACCTCACCTGAATCTGGATTCAAACTAAACGTATTTTGCGTTTTCTCGGATGTATACAGACTATACGAGTACACTATTTCTGAGTTGGAGCCTTCATCTCGATCAGTGGCGTTCACCTTGATGACTAAACTTCCGATCGGTGAATTTTCCATCAAATCTATCTTGTAGTTTTTCTTGTCGAACGACGGGGCGTTGTCATTGATGTCCAGGACGCGGACCATGATGTTGGCGGTTCCGGAGCGCACAGGAGCGCCCCCGTCTACCGCAGTGAGCACCAGACGGTGCGCGGCTTGGGCCTCTCGATCCAGAGTCCTCTTGAGGATCAGGTCCGCGAACTTTGACCCATCTCTCCCCGTTTGGATCTCAATGGAAAAATGTTCGCTTGAGCTCAGGTGGTAATCCTGGACAGAATTCACTCCCATGTCAGGGTCTATCGCGTTGTTCAACGAAAATCTCTCTCCAATCGGGCTGGATTCAGATATATCCAAGTGCATCGTTTCCCTTCGAAAATGAGGTGTATTGTCGTTAATATCCAGTATTTCTACCTCGATATTAAACATTCGTGTGGGGTTTTCGATCGCTGCATCCAATTTAAGAAAACACGTTGTAGTGGTTCTTAATGGACAAAGCAATTCCCTGTCAATCTTTTCCAGAATGAAAAGCTCTCCCGTGTCCTTGTTGACATCGATATACTTTTTGTTGCCCACCGCATCTATTCGTATTTTCCTCTGATACAGCGTTTGGACATCTAGCCCCAAATCTGACGCCAAATTGGCCACAACTGCGCGTTCCTCCATTTCCTCAGGAATCGAGTAATGCGTGACAGCAGAGACGGTGTCCATTACGCCTACAACGATCAGAAACACTGACACGTACCGTAACCAACATGACCGAGGATCATGACGCGCCATGGTTATAGAGGACACGAAGAAGCGCTCTTCCAGCTGTTAATTATCCGTCCAGTCGACAACCACAGCGTCCAACCGTGAAACCCTTGTTGATCCGAGGTGCCCAAAGGAAAGAAGCCCTCGTCACACGGAAAACAAACAAAAAATGAAAATAGAAATAGGATGTGAGACTGCTGCCTACCTCCAGCTGCAGGGTGGACCGCCTTCACTTTGGATACTTTAGAGAAACAAACAAAACAAACACACTACTGGTCAGTTTCTTTTAAACATAAAAAGGGGACACTGCTGATTGGTTCATTGATTAATTGGCAGTCTGTATGGTGGTAGAATATATGTTAGGGACACATGATAGGTTTACTTTGGATATAGCTGGTTAGAGGTTATAGGTTATATATTGGTTATAGCTTGTTTATACGGAGAGTATCTACGAAGTGAATCACAATTGGTTAAACAGTTGTGTGCTGGTTTATGGTCACCACTGTATTCTTTAAACCTAACGCAGACACTTCCATACTAGTAGTAGCCTGCTCTTTGTTAGCAGGTTGGACGTCGGTGTGTCCCTCTGGGAAGGCAAGACTGTTAGCATCATGTTCATTTGCAGAGACATTGTCCACAAAGCCGAGAAAAAAAAGAAAAATGTATCTTCGTATACTTACCCCTCCTAAAACACCTTTTGATAGAAAAAAACAAAACAAAAGTTAAGATGACAGATTAGAACTGTTGTTCACATGGACGTTCTACCATTCACCTTGAAAGACTTTGCCAAATGCTTTAGTACCCTGATTTAGTGATGAGCAGAAATAGCATTAGCAGGCGTCGTATTAGTACACGGACAGCATTCCTGGCTGCAGGCCTGTTTCCTGCTGAGCGATGGGGGAGAGACGAGGGGAGGACGGGGAGAGAGGAGGGGGAGGAGGGGAGCTGGCCTCTGCAGTGTTCTCTGCAGTGTGCCAGAACGGAAATAAATTCAAGACAGGCAGCACAATCACTGCCCTCTCCCCTCAGTTAGAAACACAGCTGGAGCAAAGCTGGTGTGTGCACACGCAGGAAAACAAATTGCTCAAGGAAATAGAATGTGACAAACAACGCAGGTTACATGTAGATCTCAGATTGATTACGAGAAAGTAGATACAGGAAGATTATCATCAGTACATCCATCCCCCAATTGCTCGACAATTGTCTGAGGATGTAAAAGATACGAATCCTCCTTCTTTGAAAGCCCTGTCATTCCAGAGTACCACTCCACTAAAACAGGCCACCGCCAAATGTATAATCGCTAAATAAGCACAATTTTAGATGGAAAAACAACAACCACGTTTCTGCAGACTCCTGGCATATACTGGAGGCGTAGGAATAAATTAAGTCGTAGGCATTTAAAAAATAATGATTATTTCACTGAACAAACAAACATGCTTCCATCAGCTTCCTTCTCTGTGACCCAAGGTTGCAATGCCACATAGTTTGTGTTCCATACCTTTAAAGCCATGAAAAATGGAAACAATAAAATCAAAACGGGACAAACAGGACAACTACTGTATAGTCCAATGGAAGACCATGAGTCGTGAAAATAATACCTTAATTATACAAAGGTATATATATAACCGTAATTTTACCCGTTAGAGGTCGTCGTGCACATCATAACAGTAATATGATGTACAAACTGAATCACGTGACATTTGATTTTTAATCAAATGTCTTTCAAATGAAAATGCTTGGTATAGCTCGATTTGAATTAGTTTGAGTTAAAATAGCTCACATAAGCATCTCCTAAAAGTTTTGAATGAAGGTGTGAGCAGCATGTTCTGCATACCTGCAGAGTAGAGGGTGCTGAGTCGCTAGTCCCTGAGAGTCCAGTGCTCCGTGGTAAACTGGACACTATGTACCTGGAAGACTTTGGCGCAGGCTGTCTAACCACCAGCTTCCCTTTCCTGGTCTCTGCTAGAAACAGACTGTACCAGTAGGCATCGTTGGACACCAGAGTGGAATCTGCAATAGTAGAGTTCCTCTCACTGATCACACTGTTCCTGCTGGGGGGAGCAGCTTTGCTGGTCTTGGGTTTCTGACACTTGAGAACAATGGTGACCAATATGGTGATCAACAGGAGGAAGGACACTGAGCCCAGGCCGATGACCAAATACAGATTTAAGTCTGAAAAGATGTCGTACTCTAGGGGCACTTCAGTCATGTCAGAGTAGGCCTTCACTGCAGTCTCCACTGTGGACAGCTTGATGGTAACTGTAGCAGAGAGAGCGGGCTCTCCGTTGTCCTTGGCAACCACAACAAGACGTTGGAGACGTGGGTCTCTGTAACTGAACATTCTCATAGTCCGGATCTCTCCGTTGTACTGGTCCAGGCTGAACAAGGTGGCGTCTGTCACCTGCAGGAACTGGTAGGTAATCCTTGAGTTCAACACAGAGTCGCCGTCGATAGCAATCACCTTGGAAACCAGAGAGCCTTTATCGGTTGATCTGGGGATCTTCTCCTCCACCACTGAACCGTGAGCGCGCCACGGAGAGACTATGACTGGAGTGTTGTCATTCTGGTCCACAATAATGATGTGTACAGTAACATTACTGCTGAGTGGAGGGACACCAGAGTCTCTGGCCTCAATGTGGAAAAGAAACTCCTTTTCAATCTCATAGTCAAAGGTCTTCAGAGCATAGAGTTTACCATTCTCTGGGTTTATAGAGAACAACATGGACATAGAGGTGTTGGCTATCTCCCTTTCTATGATAAAATACACTAGATACTGGTTTTCATGGAGATCTGGGTCATACGCAGTGAGGGAATCTAGCAAGGCTCCTGGAGCATTATTCTCCATTACCCGTATAGTATAGGAAGACTGAGGGAACTTGGGAACATTATCATTAACATCCAGTAGTTCTAAAGTCATGGTTTCATTTTCAGATAATGGTGGAGAACCTCTGTCTGTCACAGTAAAAATGATTTCATATTCTGGAACCTTCTCACGATCTAACGGTTCTGATATTAACAATTCAAAGTAGTTATCAGAGGATTCTCTCAGTTTGAATGGCATAGAAGGAGGAATCCTGAGGTCAACAACACCATTATCACCTGAATCTGTGTCACTAACACTTAGAACTGCTATGACTGTGTCTATTGGAGCATTTTCTTTAATTGGACTTTGAAAAGACTTCACAGAGATTTCTGGGTGATTGTCATTCATATCTGTTACTAATATTGACACTTTACACTGACCAACCAATGGATCAGGGCTTTTATCCGTGGCAATAATCTCCATATCATATATTTTGAAGTCTTCATAGTTGATCATCTCTTTTACTCGGACCTCACCTGAATCTGGATTCAAACTAAACGTATTTTGCGTTTTCTCGGACGTATACAGACTATACGAGTACACTATTTCTGAGTTGGAGCCTTCATCACGATCAGTGGCGTTCACCTTGATGACTAAACTTCCGATCGGTGAATTTTCCATCAAATCTATCTTGTAGTTTTTCTTGTCGAACGACGGGGCGTTGTCATTGATGTCCAGGACGCGGACCATGATGTTGGCGGTTCCGGAGCGCACAGGAGCGCCCCCGTCTACCGCAGTGAGCACCAGACGGTGCGCGGCTTGGGCCTCTCGATCCAGAGTCCTCTTGAGGATCAGGTCCGCGAACTTTGACCCATCTCTCCCCGTTTGGATCTCAATGGAAAAATGTTCGCTTGAGCTCAGGTGGTAATCCTGGACAGAATTCACTCCCATGTCAGGGTCTATCGCGTTGTTCAACGAAAATCTCTCTCCAATCGGGCTGGATTCAGATATATCCAAGTGCATCGTTTCCCTTCGAAAATGAGGTGTATTGTCGTTAATATCCAGTATTTCTACCTCGATATTAAACATTCGTGTGGGGTTTTCGATCGCTGCATCCAATTTAAGAAAACACGTTGTTGTTCTTAATGGACAAAGCGATTCCCTGTCAATCTTTTCCTGAATGAAAAGCTCTCCCGTGTCCTTGTTGACATCGATATACTTTTTATTGCCCACCGAATCTATTCGTATTTTCCTCTGATACAGCGTTTGGACATCTAGCCCCAAATCAGACGCCAAATTGGCCACAACTGCGCGTTCCTCCATTTCCTCAGGAATCGAGTAATGCGTGACAGCAGAGACGGTGTCCATTACGCCTACAACGATCAGAAACACTGACACGTACCGTAACCAACATGACCGAGGATCATGACGCGCCATGGTTATAGAGGACACGAAGAAGCGCTCTTCCAGCTGTTAATTATCCGTCCAGTCGACAACCACAGCGTCCAACCGTGAAACCCTTGTTGATCCGAGGTGCCCAAAGGAAACCCACCCAACACACAGAGCCCACCCCGACGGTGACGACATCACCGACGCAACGACGCACACTCGTGAACGGGCGACGTGACGTAACGTGGGACACGCGTGCTGCGAGAGGGGATAACAAGCAATGTTAATTACATGTTAATACACCTTTCAACAGACCACACAATCCGAGTCGGAAGAATACACACCTGGCTTATATAAAGTCACGATATTATCACGTAGCCTACAGCTCCTGTGTGTGTGTGTGTGTGTGTGTGTGTGTGTGTGTGTGTGTGTGTGTGTGTGTGTGTGTGTGTGTGTGTGTGTGTGTGTGTGTGTGTGTGAGAAGAGTCCTGACTCTGAAGTTGAACCACACACCCAGCCCCCCAACACACACACACACACACACACACACACACACACACACACACACACACACACACACACACACACACACACACACACACACAGACAGCCCCCCTCCCCCATGAGTCCTCTCTCCTCTATCCAGGAGAGAGGTGTTAAGAGACCTTTCAACAGACCAGAATCCGAATCCGAAGAATGTTTGATTGACAAAGACCTGGCTTATATAAAGTCACAATATCACATCACCTCCATCTACTGCTATATTGGTTCTATATTCACAATCTGTAAATACAACTACTGCTACGTCCAAAGACAAATAGGTTGGTTGCAAACCCTGTGTATGTGTGTGTGCGTGTGTGTGTGTGTGTGTGTGTGTGCGTGTGTGTGTGTTTGTGTGTGTGTGTTAATGTTCATGTATGTGTGTGTGTGTGTGTGTGTGTGTGTGTGTGTGTGTGTGTGTGTGTGTGTGTGTGTGTGTGTGTGTGTGGGTGTGTTAGAGAGTGTGTAGTTTCGGATGTACAGTATGTGTGTGTGTGTATGTTCACATTGACATTACACACACACACACACACACTTCTCTATCCACTCACGCTCGTATTCATCTGACCGCGACATGCAGGCACAAACTAAAACGCTCTGATCCGGTGGAAGCAGTGAAGGAGGGACTGGGTGACCGGCTGCACGGATAACAAGGCTGTGTTTGGGAGGGCTTCCGACAGCCTCGACGACAAACACACAGAGAGGCTGTGACTTCATCCGCTGCTGTGAGGTGGACAGCTGAGTACCACCAACACACACACCGGGGGGGAGGTCTAACAATAGCCATGACCGGGTTCACACAGCAACACAGGAGAGGGTTTCCATGAGTGGAGACAGGAGAGGGATAGCTTGGCTACAAGTACACATTTGGCGAGGCGATTGAGGAGGTCAAATGACTGTACTCTGAGAATCGGGAACAACAATTCTCGGCCAAGGACTCCTCGTCAGTCTGGAAGGGACTGTGGGGGATCACAAAGTCAAATACCCCCTCCCTCCCCCCTCCTCCTCCATGAATGACCTCAGATTGATGGCCTGATTGATTTCTACTGCAGAAGCCCCCCCCCCCACTTCAGCTATCACACACCTTCTTTACAGCTCGCCCCCCCCCCCCCCCCCCCCCCCCCCCCCCCCACACACACACACACACACACACGCACACACACACACTCACACTCACACTCACACACACAATGGACCCAGACAAACCCCCTCCCCCACCAGACCTCTCTCCTGTATCCTGGAGAGAGGAGTTGAGAACACACTTTTCAACAGACATAACCCTTTATCTTAATAACTTAACTTAATAACTTATGTTGATAATTCATGGTTTGTTTTAATTCTCCTTGATCAATAATTTGCTTTCCCTTTCTTATCTGAGGAAATATACTTGGCGAAATAATTCGGATTCTGGCTCTATGAGCTCATGTCTGGAAGACGGGTAGCAGATAGCAGAGGTCGAACACAGAGGATTTTCCCGAACAATCAGGACCCTGACAGAACTCAACTCACTAATTCACCTAAAAAATGACTCCAGGCAGTGACTGTCTAATGTCTTGACCACCAGCCACCGCTACACAGCGACCACCGTGCACCTGGGGTTCAGCTAACCTCTGCACACATCTCACACCGCTCTGCATCTCTGTCCACTAGCAGCAGGCCACAAGGTCAGGTCACAGGATGTGCACCCACCAACGCCAACTCTCTCTTCTGTCCCTACCCACCCACTGAGGTGCGGTAACGAGTGGAGTCTAGCACTGCCTTCACTGCAAGGAACTAATTCACAATCGTCCTTTACTCTCTCCCGGGAATGTCTCAGCAGCTGACTTGTTTGCTTCGTGATATCGATTGAGTTGAAGCGAGAACATGTCTTACTTTGGACGATAAACTCACTGCTCGGTACTTGACGACCACAACAGAACCGCTAACCTTGTGTTCTGATTTCTATAGCTAGTCTGTCCAGTTGTTCATTACAAACTGGGTTGGAGATGTATTCTGAGGAGTTGCTCTGATGACTGTGTACTTTCGTAGTCATCATCCTTACCTGCACGTCGCTTTGGAGAAAGGCATCTGCCAAATAACTACAATACAATACATACAGTTCAGTTGTGGTCATGTTTCCTTATGGACAAGGCAAGTGTGTACGCAGCAACATTAAGGTTAGTGAGGTTAAGGTTCAGTGAGTAATCTCCTCCTCTTGCGATATCTGTCTGCCACTGTCAAGTCGTCGTCGCTACGTGAAACAACAACAGCAACAACAACAACCTCCAAGTTAGTGAACTATGCACTGAAAACATATTTTATTGTTTTATTCTGTGTTTTCATTTGCAGGGATTTCTAGCCATTTTGAGGGCTCGTTGTGTCCAGCCAAACCTTTCTACATCATTGGCACTGTGGTAAAATGAAGTTTGGAGATAGGTATGGTTATGCGAGGCAAGGGGAAATGGAATAAGATGATATGTTCTAAATGCCACAGGTTAGAATAGAAGCTGTTCACATGGTTACTGCTCAACACTAGCTGGTTGAACCACTCAACCAATGTTGATTAGTTGTTAAAGCAAAGAAATTACTGAAACAAATATGACTGGTCTCACCTGCAGCGTAGAGGGTGCTGAGTCGCTAGTCCCTGTGAGTCCAGTGCTCCGTGGTAAACTGGACACTATGTACCTGGAAGACTTTGGCGCAGGCTGTCTAACCACCAGCTTCCCTTTCCTGGTCTCTGCTAGAAACAGACTGTACCAGTAGGCATCGTTGGACACCAGAGTGGAATCTGCAATAGTAGAGTTCCTCTCACTGATCACACTGTTCCTGCTGGGGGGAGCAGCTTTGCTGGTCTTGGGTTTCTGACACTTGAGAACAATGGTGACCAATATGGTGATCAACAGGAGGAAGGACACTGAGCCCAGGCCGATGACCAAATACAGATTTAAGTCTGAAAAGATGTCGTACTCTAGGGGCACTTCAGTCATGTCAGAGTAGGCCTTCACTGCAGTCTCCACTGTGGACAGCTTGATGGTAACTGTAGCAGAGAGAGCGGGCTCTCCGTTGTCCTTGGCCACGACAACAAGCCGTTGGAGACGTGGGTCTCTGTAACTGAACATTCTCATAGTCCGGGATCTCTCCGTTGTACTGGTCCAGGCTGAACAAGGTGGCGTCTGTCACCTGCAGGAACTGGTAGGTAATCCTTGAGTTCAACACAGAGTCACCGTCAATAGCAATCACCTTTGGAAACCAGAGAGCCTTTATCGGTTGATCTGGGGATCTTCTCCTCCACCACTGAACCGTGAGCGCGCCACGGAGAGACTATGACTGGACTGTTGTCATTCTGGTCCACAATAATGATGTGTACAGTAACATTACTGCTGAGTGGAGGGACACCAGAGTCTCTGGCCTCAATGTGGAAAAGAAACTCCTTTTCAATCTCATAGTCAAAGGTCTTCAGAGCATAGAGTTTACCATTCTCTGGGTTTATAGAGAACAACATGGACATAGAGGTGTTGGCTATCTCCCTTTCTATGATGAAATACACTAGATACTGGTTTTCATGGAGATCTGGGTCATACGCAGTGAGGGAATCTAGCAAGGCTCCCGGAGCATTATTCTCCATTACCCGTATAGTATAGGAAGACTGAGGGAACTTGGGAACATTATCATTAACATCCAGTAGTTCTAAAGTCATGGTTTCATTGTCAGATAATGGTGGAGACCCTCTGTTCTGTCACAGTAAACGTGATGTCATATTCTGGAACCTTCTCACGGTCTAAAGGCTCTGAAACAACAAGCTCAAAATAATTATCAGACGATTCCCTTAATTTGAAAGGCATATTTTGAGGAATGCTGACGTCAACCACACCATTATCACCTGAGTCTTTATCACTAACACTCACCACAGCTATCACGGTGTCTACTTCGATGTTTTCTTTGACAGGACTTTGAAATGACTTGATGGAAATCCCCGGATGGTTGTCATTCATGTCCTCCACTACAACCGTTACTTTGCATTGTCCGGATGAGGCCGGCACACCTTTATCCGTTGCTATCACTTCCATGTCGTAGAGCTTAAAATCCTCATAGTTCAGAACTCCTTTGACTGTTATCTCACCCGTGTGAGGGTTTATATTGAATGTGTTTTGGGTCATTTCTGACGTATACAAACTATACATATATGCTATTTCTGCATTAGATCCATCATCTAAGTCTGTTGCATTGCATATGACAGCACAAGGCTTCCAATCGGAGAGTTTTCCATTATTTTAATTCTATAGTGGTCCTTGTCAAACTGCGGGGCGTTGTCGTTGGTGTCCAACACCCGGACTGTAATGCTGGCTGTGCCGGTGCGCGAAGGTGTCCCTCCATCTACAGCCGTGAGGATTAGATTATGAACGGCCTGCGTCTCACGGTCCAGCGCCTTTTTAAGAATCAGATCAGCAAACTTGGAACCATCTCTCCCCGTTTGAATTTCTATGTCGAAATGCTCATTCGTACTCAATTGATATGTTTTCACTGAATTAGAACCAACATCTGGATCAACTGCATTGT
>PIJE02001495.1:24431-37703 GCA_002895965.2 Coryphaenoides rupestris | reverse complement strand
TCCAATTGTCATGATGTAATAGTCTTTGTTGCACAAAAGATATTCTCGATCAATCCTCTCTACAATATAAAGGTCTCCCGTTTCTTTGTTCACGTCCAGATATTTCTGTTCGCTTCGACTTCGAGTCGAATCATCCGTTTGGAAAGCATTTTGACGTCGAGGCCCAGGTCCGAAGCTAAATTAGCGACAACAGAACCTTCCTCCATTTCCTCGGGTATTGAATAATGAGTCACTGCATCTCCTGTTTTCATAGAAGCGAATAAAATATATATCAACACATACCGAGTCCAGCGCTTCACACGACATGTCGCCTCCATCGTTTTAAGAACCAGTTTGTCTCCTATAACCTTTGTGCATTAACTCATTGCAGCGATATCCCCGTTGATTGAACGCATTACGTGTCCAGAATCATCCAATATATCCTTAAGATCTTGCGAAAAAGAACAGAATAGTGGACATTACAGTTCCAGCACCGGGAGGTGTTCACTTGCGCAGCTCGTAGCGTCAACTCAGAGGAAGAGCAGCGGGGACTGTGAGCTCATCAGACGAGTTGAGATGGTCAACAGCGACTCTCTACGTGAAGAGCAGGCATGTACATCCTAACAGAATGTAGCCGACTGATAATCATATCTCCACATTATTGTATTAACCAAAACCTCACTCCCTTTCAGAGTCCCACTTTCATATATTTGAACTAAGCGGATATAATTGTCTTTTGAATAAATAATGCCTTCTTAATGTTTATGACATAAAATAAACTGTATGAATCCTTGCCTTTCGGGCCATTTATTAATAATTCTAAAATGTTAACATTTGATACATTGCGTGTGCGCAAATGCCATGATGACGCGTGCGTAAAAGTAATTAAATTAAATAACCAAGCTTTAAAAACCAATTACATTGCATTCAATGGTTAAAGGACGTAAAATAATTAGAATTAAATCAACCAAATCAACATAATTACTTATTTGATATTGTCTCACCTGCAGAGTAGAGGGTGCTGAGTCGCTAGTCCCTGTGAGTCCAGTGCTCCGTGGTAAACTGGACACTATGTACCTGGAAGACTTTGGCGCAGGCTGTCTAACCACCAGCTTCCCTTTCCTGGTCTCTGCTAGAAACAGACTGTACCAGTAGGCATCGTTGGACACCAGAGTGGAATCTGCAATAGTAGAGTTCCTCTCACTGATCACACTGTTCCTGCTGGGGGGAGCAGCTTTGCTGGTCTTGGGTTTCTGACACTTGAGAACAATGGTGACCAATATGGTGATCAACAGGAGGAAGGACACTGAGCCCAGGCCGATGACCAAATACAGATTTAAGTCTGAAAAGATGTCGTACTCTAGGGGCACTTCAGTCATGTCAGAGTAGGCCTTCACTGCAGTCTCCACTGTGGACAGCTTGATGGTAACTGTAGCAGAGAGAGCGGGCTCTCCGTTGTCCTTGGCAACCACAACAAGACGTTGGAGACGTGGATCTCTGTAACTGAACATTCTCATAGTCCGGATCTCTCCGTTGTACTGGTCCAGGCTGAACAAGGTGGCGTCCGTCACCTGCAGGAACTGGTAGGTAATCCTTGAGTTCAACACAGAGTCGCCGTCGATAGCAATCACCTTGGAAACCAGAGAGCCTTTATCGGTTGATCTGGGGATCTTCTCCTCCACCACTGAACCGTGAGCACGCCACGGAGAGACTATGACTGGACTGTTGTCATTCTGGTCCACAATAATGATGTGTACAGTAACATTACTGCTGAGTGGAGGGACACCAGAGTCTCTGGCCTCAATGTGGAAAAGAAACTCCTTTTCAATCTCATAGTCAAAGGTCTTCAGAGCATAGAGTTTACCATTCTCTGGGTTTATAGAGAACAACATGGACATAGAGGTGTTGGCTATCTCCCTTTCTATGATAAAATACACGAGATACTGGTTTTCATGGAGATCTGGGTCATACGCAGTGAGGGAATCTAGCAAGGCTGCCGGAGCATTATTCTCCATTACCCGTATAGTATAGGAAGACTGAGGGAACTTGGGAACATTATCATTAACATCCAGTAGTTCTAAAGTCATTGTTTCATTGTCAGATAATGGTGGAGACCCTCTGTCTGTCACAGTAAACGTGATGTCATATTCTGGAACCTTCTCACGGTCTAAAGGCTCTGAAACAACAAGCTCAAAATAATTATCAGACGATTCCCTTAATTTGAAAGGCATATTTTGAGGAATGCTGACGTCAACCACACCATTATCACCTGAGTCTTTATCACTAACACTCACCACAGCTATCACGGTGTCTACTTCGATGTTTTCTTTGACAGGACTTTGAAATGACTTGATGGAAATCCCCGGATGGTTGTCATTCATGTCCTCCACTACAACCGTTACTTTGCATTGCCCTGATGAGGCCGGCACACCTTTATCCGTTGCTATCACTTCCATGTCGTAGAGCTTAAAATCCTCATAGTTCAGAACTCCTTTGACTGTTATCTCACCCGTGTGAGGGTTTATATTGAATGTGTTTTGGGTCATTTCTGACGTATACAAACTATACATATATGCTATTTCTGCATTAGATCCATCATCTAAGTCTGTTGCATTCATTTGAAGCACAAGGCTTCCAATCGGAGAGTTTTCCATTATTTTAATTCTATAGTGGTCCTTGTCAAACTGCGGGGCGTTGTCGTTGGTGTCCAACACCCGGACTGTAATGCTGGCTGTGCCGGTGCGCGAAGGTGTCCCTCCATCTACAGCCGTGAGGATTAGATTATGAACGGCCTGCGTCTCACGGTCCAGCGCCTTTTTAAGAATCAGATCAGCAAACTTGGAACCATCTCTCCCCGTTTGGATTTCTATATCGAAATGCTCACTGGTGCTCAATTGATATGTTTTCACTGAATTAGAACCAACATCCGGATCAACTGCATTGTTGACAGAGAATCGTTCGCCTGCCTGCGTTGCCTCTGATATATCTAATTCATTGTGTCTCTTCCTAAAATGAGGGGTGTTATCATTAATATCCATTACTTCCACTTCAATATAAGAATATACGTTTTGGATTTTCAACAATAGCTTCCAATTTCAGGAACATGATGTAGATGTCTTTGATGTGCAAAGATATTCTCTATCAATCCTCTCGACAATATAAAGGTCTCCCGTTTCTTTGTTCACGTCCAGATATTTTCTGTTCGCTTCGACTTCGAGTCGAATCATCCGTTTAGAAAGCATTTTGACGTCGAGGCCCAGGTCCGAAGCTAAATTAGCGACAACAGAACCTTCCTCCATTTCCTCGGGTATTGAATAATGAGTCACTGCATCTCCTGTTTTCATAGAAGCGAATAAAATATATATCAACACATACCGAGTCCAGCGCTTCACACGACATGTCGCCTCCATCGTGTTAAGAACCAGTTTGTCTCCTATAACCTTTGTGCATTAGCTCATTGCAGCGATATCCCCGTTGATTGAACGCATTACGTGTCCAGAATCCTCCAATATATCCTTAAGATCTTGCGAAAAAGAACAGAATAGTGGACATTACAGTTACAGCACAGGGAGGTGTTCACTTGCGCAGCTCGTAGCGTCAACTCAGAGGAAGAGCAGCGGTGACTGTGAGCTCATCACACGAGTTGAGATGGTCAACAGCGACTCTCTACGTGAAGAGCAAGCATGTACATCCTAACAGAATGTAGCCGACTGATAATCATATCTCCACATTATTGGATTAACCAAAACCTCACTCCCTTTCAGAGTCGCACTTTCCCATATATTTGAACTAAGCGGATATAATTGTCTTTTGAATAAATAATAACTTCTTAATGTTTATGACATAAAATAAACTGTATGAATCCTTGCCTTTCGGGCCATTTATTAATAATTCTAAAATGTTAACATTTCTACATTGCGTGTGCGCAAATGCCATGATGACGCGTGCGTAAAAGTAATGAAATTAAATAGCCAAGCTTTAAAAACCAATTACATTGCATTCAATGGTTAAAGGACGTAAAATAATTAGAATTAAATCAACCAAATCAACATAATTACTCATTTGATATTGTCTCACCTGCAGAGTAGAGGGTGCTGAGTCGCTAGTCCCTGTGAGTCCAGTGCTCCGTGGTAAACTGGACACTATGTACCTGGAAGACTTTGGCGCAGGCTGTCTAACCACCAGCTTCCCTTTCCTGGTCTCTGCTAGAAACAGACTGTACCAGTAGGCATCGTTGGACACCAGAGTGGAATCTGCAATAGTAGAGTTCCTCTCACTGATCACACTGTTCCTGCTGGGGGGAGCAGCTTTGCTGGTCTTGGGTTTCTGACACTTGAGAACAATGGTGACCAATATGGTGATCAACAGGAGGAAGGACACTGAGCCCAGGCCGATGACCAAATACAGATTTAAGTCTGAAAAGATGTCGTACTCTAGGGGCACTTCAGTCATGTCAGAGTAGGCCTTCACTGCAGTCTCCACTGTGGACAGCTTGATGGTAACTGTAGCAGAGAGAGCGGGCTCTCCGTTGTCCTTGGCAACCACAACAAGACGTTGGAGACGTGGGATCTCTGTAACTGAACATTCTCATAGTCCGGATCTCTCCGTTGTACTGGTCCAGGCTGAACAAGGTGGCGTCCGTCACCTGCAGGAACTGGTAGGTAATCCTTGAGTTCAACACAGAGTCGCCGTCGATAGCAATCACCTTGGAAACCAGAGAGCCTTTATCGGTTGATCTGGGGATCTTCTCCTCCACCACTGAACCGTGAGCGCGCCACGGAGAGACTATGACTGGACTGTTGTCATTCTGGTCCACAATAATGATGTGTACACTAACATTACTGCTGAGTGGAGGGACACCAGAGTCTCTGGCCTCAATGTGGAAAAGAAACTCCTTTTCAATCTCATAGTCAAAGGTCTTCAGAGCATAGAGTTTACCATTCTCTGGGTTTATAGAGAACAACATGGACATAGAGGTGTTGGCTATCTCCCTTTCTATGATGAAATACACTAGATACTGGTTTTCATGGAGATCTGGGTCATACGCAGTGAGGGAATCTAGCAAGGCTCCCGGAGCATTATTCTCCATTACCCGTATAGTATAGGAAGACTGAGGGAACTTGGGAACATTATCATTAACATCCAGTAGTTCTAAAGTCATGGTTTCATTGTCAGATAATGGTGGAGACCCTCTGTCTGTCACAGTGAAAGTGATTTCATACTCAGTGGCTTTTTCTCTGTCTAGAGATTCAGAGACTACTAGCTCAAATAAATTACCCGACGATTCCTTAAGTTTAAACGGTAAATAATCAGGAATTGTAAGATCAACTTTGCCATTATCACCAGAATCCTTATCGCTGACACTAACAACTGCTATCACAGTATCTGATTCAACGTTCTCTTTGACTGGACTCTGAAATGATTTAATAGATATTTCTGGGTGATTGTCATTCATGTCTTCCACTAAAATTCTTATTTTGCACTGTCCTGATAAGGCGTGTGCCCCTTTGTCCGTGGCTATGATTTCCATATCATAAATCCTGAAATCTTCATAGTTTAACATGCCTTTCACAGTTAGCTCTCCGTTAGAAGGATTGAGATTAAATGTCTCTTGCGTTTTCTCTGAGGTGTAGAGACTATACGAGTACGTTATGTCCGAGTTTGAACCCTCGTCTAAGTCTGTTGCATTAAGTTGCACGACGAGACTTCCAATTGGAGAGTTCTCCATCACCTTAAGGTTATATTCCTCCTTGTGAAAGGCAGGCGTGTTGTCGTTAATGTCGAGAACATGAACAATCACGCTGGCGGTGCCGGACCGGGCCGGAGCGCCGCCGTCCGCTGCGCTGAGAACCAGATGATGAACGGCCTGCTTCTCTCTGTCTAAAGCTTGTTTCAAGATTAAATCGGCAAACTTCGAGCCATCTCTTCCCGTTTGCACTTCAATATTAAAATGTTCACTTTCACTGAGGTAGTACGTTTTAACTGAATTCGTTCCAACATCGGGGTCCACTGCATTGCTCAGGGAAAATCTCTCCCCTGCTGACGTCGATTCAGAAATGTCCAAATGGATTGCGTCTCGCCGGAATTGTGGAGCATTGTCGTTCATATCCAAGATTTCCAATTCTATATTAAATATTCGTAAGGGATTTTCAAGGGTGACCTCTAGCTTCAAATAGCAAGAACCGGACGACTTTGTCGTGCAAATGTGTTCCCTGTCTATTTTCTCCACGATATACAGCTCGCCCGTCTCTTTGTTCACATCCAAATATTTTTTGTTCGCAACAATGTCCAGACGCAACCTTCTTTTACTCAACGTTTCAATGTCCAAGTCCAGATCTGCTGCCAGATTGGCAACAATGGATCCCTCTTTCAGTTCCTCAGGAATGGAATAATGTGTTACTGCAGATGACAATTGTAAAAGAGCGATCAAAACAAAGGCGTTCCTGACGTACCTTTTTCTCAGCCGTACCAGTGAATCTGAGTCAATTGAATCCATTCTTGTCGATACAAGTGCGAGTTTGTTTTATATCCAATGTCCCTGGTATTGTTGTTTTGGTATATTTCTAAATCTTTATACGACGAATCGAGAGAAAATAGGCCGATATATTCCACAGAATATGCCGCTTCTTTCGA
Organism: Coryphaenoides rupestris; assembly: GCA_002895965.2. Lineage (NCBI taxonomy): Eukaryota > Metazoa > Chordata > Actinopteri > Gadiformes > Macrouridae > Coryphaenoides > Coryphaenoides rupestris. The sequence goes on along the minus strand of PIJE02001495.1, from coordinate 31,091 downwards.
CCACACAGCCAGGCTGACTGCAGACGAAAAGCTCTGACATCGCTCACACAGTCTTTAAGCGAGACAACAGCGCCACACTGAGTCTGAATTGACAATTAAACTCATCGATATTGCCAGGTATTTGTATGTGTCGGATGATTACACACACACACACACACACACACACACACACACACACACACACACACACACACGCACGTACACACACACAGAAGCAGACACATCATGTATATACAGTATATACAAGCATATACAAAAGATATTTGTTTAAATGACAATGGGCCATTCTTGCAAATGTAATTAATCTCTCACCTGCAGAGTAGAGGGCGCTGAGTCGCTAGTCCCTGTGAGTCCAGTGCTCCGTGGTAAACTGGACACTATGTACCTGGAAGACTTTGGCGCAGGCTGTCTAACCACCAGCTTCCCTTTCCTGGTCTCTGCTAGAAACAGACTGTACCAGTAGGCATCGTTGGACACCAGAGTGGAATCTGCAATAGTAGAGTTCCTCTCACTGATCACACTGTTCCTGCTGGGGGGAGCAGCTTTGCTGGTCTTGGGTTTCTGACACTTGAGAACAATGGTGACCAATATGGTGATCAACAGGAGGAAGGACACTGAGCCCAGGCCGATGACCAAATACAGATTTAAGTCTGAAAAGATGTCGTACTCTAGGGGCACTTCAGTCATGTCAGAGTAGGCCTTCACTGCAGTCTCCACTGTGGACAGCTTGATGGTAACTGTAGCAGAGAGAGCGGGCTCTCCGTTGTCCTTGGCAACCACAACAAGACGTTGGAGACGTGGGTCTCTGTAACTGAACATTCTCATAGTCCGGATCTCTCCGTTGTACTGGTCCAGGCTGAACAAGGTGGCGTCCGTCACCTGCAGGAACTGGTAGGTAATCCTTGAGTTCAACACAGAGTCGCCGTCGATAGCAATCACCTTGGAAACCAGAGAGCCTTTATCGGTTGATCTGGGGATCTTCTCCTCCACCACTGAACCGTGAGCGCGCCACGGAGAGACTATGACTGGACTGTTGTCATTCTGGTCCACAATAATGATGTGTACAGTAACATTACTGCTGAGTGGAGGGACACCAGAGTCTCTGGCCTCAATGTGGAAAAGAAACTCCTTTTCAATCTCATAGTCAAAGGTCTTCAGAGCATAGAGTTTACCATTCTCTGGGTTTATAGAGAACAACATGGACATAGAGGTGTTGGCTATCTCCCTTTCTATGATGAAATATACGAGATACTGGTTTTCATGGAGATCTGGGTCATACGCAGTGAGGGAATCTAGCAAGGCTCCTGGAGCATTATTCTCCATTACCCGTATAGTATAGGAAGACTGAGGGAACTTGGGAACATTATCATTAACATCCAGTAGTTCTAAAGTCATGGTCTCATTGTCAGATAATGGTGGAGACCCTCTGTCTGTCACAGTAAACGTGATGTCATATTCTGGAACCTTCTCACGGTCTAAAAGCTCTGAAACAACAAGCTCAAAATAATTATCAGACGATTCCCTTAATTTGAAAGGCATATTTTGAGGAATGCTGACGTCAACCACACCATTATCACCTGAGTCTTTATCACTAACACTCACCACAGCTATCACGGTGTCTACTTCTATGTTTTCTTTGACAGGACTTTGAAATGACTTGATGGAAATCCCCGGATGGTTGTCATTCATGTCCTCCACTACAACCGTTACTTTGCATTGCCCTGATGAGGCCGGCACACCTTTATCCGTTGCTATCACTTCCATGTCGTAGATCTTAAAATCCTCATAGTTCAGAACTCCTTTGACTGTTATCTCACCCGTATGGGGATTTAGATTAAATGTGTTTTGGGTCATTTCTGACGTATACAAACTATACATATATGCTATTTCTGCATTAGATCCATCATCTAAGTCTGTTGCATTGAGATGAAGCACAAGGCTTCCAATCGGAGAGTTTTCCATTATTTTAATTCTATAGTGGTCCTTGTCAAACTGCGGGGCGTTGTCGTTGGTGTCCAACACCCGGACTGTAATGCTGGCTGTGCCGGTGCGCGAAGGTGTCCCTCCATCTACAGCCGTGAGGATTAGATTATGAACGGCCTGCGTCTCACGGTCCAGCGCCTTTATTAGTATAATATCTGCAAATTTGGAACCGTCTCTACCGGTTTGAATTTCAATGTTGAAATGCTCGCTTGCACTTAAAGTATATGTTTTACAGAATTAGGACCAAGATCCGGATCCACTGCATTGTTCACAGAGAATCGTTCCCCAGCCTGCGTTGCCTCTGAAATATCCAAATTGATGATGTCTCTCCTGAAATGAGGAGCGTTGTCATTTATGTCCTTTATTTCTGTTTCAATATAAAATATGCGTTGTGGGTTTTCTACAGTAGCTTCCATTTTAAGGAAACATGATGATGTCTTTATTGCACAAATATATTCCCGGTCAATCCTCTCGACAATATAAAGGTCTCCCGTCTCTTTGTTCACATTCAGATATTTCCTGTTCGCTATGACGTCCAAGCGCATATTCCGTTGAGAGAGCGTTTTCAGATCGAGGCCCAGATCCGAGGCCAAATTAGCCACAACTGAGCCTTCCTCCATTTCTTCGTCAATAGAATAATGAGTCACTGCATTTATAGACGCCATCGTTGAAATAAAAAAAAAGATCGAAACATACCACGTCCAGTGTTTGCCACGAACTGTCTCCTCCATCGCTACAGGCTCCGTCGTTTCTCTGGTGTAGACGATATGTTTTCTATCACCCCGATGATAACAAATTCCTCTTACAAATCAAACATTGTTGTCGTGGAGATGTCAGATATTCGCGCTAAAGACAGCAGAGCAGCAGGCGTCCCAACATCAGCACCGGGAGCTGTCCGTGCGCGCAGCCCGTGGCTTCAACACTGAGCAAATAATTGTGGCGACGGTGACTTTGTGATGAATGTTAAAATGGAAAACAGCGACTCCATACGCACAGGGCATGCATGGGAACCCAAAAGGAAAACACAGCGAATACGATTTACAAATCCTCATCAATATCCACCAAAAAATGTCAGTTAAAATTGCACACACACTCATACACGTACAAATATATATACTGTACTCAACCACGTAGCCTTTCGACCAAAACAGACAGACTGCTAAAATAGTCTCATTAACAATGAGTAACAAGAACAAAAGTGTGCAATCTTTTGATCCAATATGAAGTTGGAAATTGTTGTCTCTCTTTGGGTAATTGACTGAAAATGTGTAGTTTAATTTCATTTATTTCTGTTCCATTAGCCGATATCAGTATTTGTGATCTCCGGATAATTGTCGTTCACGTCTGTAACGTGGACGACCACCTTACACTGCCCCTGTAGCGGATGCAGTCCCTTATCTTTGGCCTCAACGTGCATCTCGTAGAACTTCATGTCCTCATAATCAATAGTGCCCCTCACGGTTATCTCCCCCGGTGCTCGGGTTCAAGGAAAACACATCTTGGGTTTTCTCTGACGTGTACAGGGTAAAGGAGTACGTTATCTCCGCGTTCGCACCCTCGTCCAGATCCGTGGCGTTTAACTGAGTCACCCGGGTACCGATGGGGCTGTTTTCTGTCATGTTGATGCTATAAATGAGCTTGTCGAACTGCGGGGCGTTGTCGTTTGTGTCTTGCACCCGAACTATGATGTTGGCGGTGCCGGAGCGCACCCGTCCACCGCCGTCAGTTGATGGACCGCACGCTGCTCTCTGTCCAACGCTTTGGTTAACACCAAGTCCACATATTTCGTTACGTCACTGCCCGTTTGTATTTCTGTAATGAATGGTAAATTAGGTTAAAACACCAATGATCTGGAATGGGACGTCAGTGACACAAGGGTAAACCACACAAGTTAGAAAAGTAGCATGTTTAATAAATATCTGGGGGTTCTCTTTAAAACAAGCAAATCATGCGCCAGGTATGGAATAAAATACATACGCAATACAAAGTCGCAACTATAAATAGTTAAATAGATTAAATCCGGACACTCAAAAAGCACTGCACACAATACAAACACTCCAAGGCACTGCACTATCAAAGGGGATCGTACACAAAGGCAACTCACACAAGGTGGGAATTCACAGCAATCAAGCCCACGTGAGTTAACTGGTAGTGGGACTAACTATACGACGCTATTCGCACTCCAGGCCATGGCCATCGATCTACAGATACTGGAGGTATATACTCAAAGAAAGAAACAAGAAACAAACAAACAATAATGTAGCCTACGATGATTACAGCGCAACCCTCCCCTGTTCCTTTAACAATAGTTCCTTTAACTGACATGCGCGCCATTTAAATCAGACGCCGTATTGCCGGCCAATCGTTCATTGGTGCAGCCAAGGGCTCGACCTCGGATGGCGCGTTCATTGGTTGCATTGCGATCAGCAAGTTCACGGGGCAGAGACACACCCTCTTCCTCAATTAGGATGTCCTCATATTCTCGAAGCAAGGAGAGAGAAGCATGGTTAACAGTTATACAATGAAAGTAACTGAACAATAATATTGCAAGCATTACATTTCTATTGTGAAATGCTCACTGACGCTGAGTTTGTACGTTTTTATCGTGTTTATGCCGACGTCTGGGTCGACGGCGTTGGCCAGAGAGAACCTCTCTCCTGGCGTCGCCGACTCGGACACGTCCAGCTCCACCCGGTCTCGTCCGAAGTGAGGCGCGTTGTCGTTGATGTCTGTGATGCGCAGCTCGATGTTATAAAATGCGCAACGGACTCTCTATGATCAGGTCAAGCTTTAGAAAACACGAGGTGGTTGTCTTCGTTGTCCATTTTCTCAATTATATATAGGTCTCCGGTATTTTTGTTCACGTCTAAATATTTTTTATTGTGGAAAATGTCAAGTTTTACCTCACGTTGAGAAAGGCCTCCAGCGTCAAGTCCCAAATCGGCAGCAATATTTGCCACAACGGATCCTCTCTCCTGCTCCTCTGGTATAGAATACCTCGTCACACCCAGCGCACCGGGCCATGGTCCACCAAAGACAAAGACGGTGAAGAAAGCTGGAGACATCCTTCCCTTCTGCATCCTTACGCAAATGTTGTTTCAGAAGACCGTTGTTTGTTTTCCACCACCAACGCCAAACGTGACTCTCCGTATATTAAGCCGGCGTTCTACCAAATGCAGTCCCTTTGTATTCTGTGCGTTCCGTTCCATTGCACTTGAATGGGTGTGTCTCCAATACCAAAATGGATCTGTGTGATTTAGTGTGGTGTGTAGTGACACCGTGTGACAGGACCTGCACTACATACACACACACACACACACACACACACACACACAGACGGAGGGCTGTGTCATTTCTAACAAATTGCACTCATATTCTAATCATACACATCTCATAGTAGATGTGGAAATATATCTCCTATGAGTGTAATTTTTGGGCATTGCCTTAGTTACCCTCTGACACACACTCACACCACCTCGGCCATGACAACACAGGTTGAGCAAGAAGCAAACCAGAGAGTGTATAAGATGATATTTATTGAATTGACTAAGAGATGGACTTGAAGCGGATATAGAAAGATGAATACAATACTTTAATGTTAAAGTAGTCTGTGTGACCATGTAGCTCAAAAAACACGAAAAAGTACAGAATGAATTAAATTAAACTGAATTGGAATAGGTTCTTGCTCTAGCAGCCATTAAAGTATGAGCTTCCTGGTGGTTAGGATTAGGTTAGGGTTCGGGTTTGTGTTAGGGTTAGGGTTAGGGTTAGGTTTAGGTTGGGGTTGGGGTTAAGTTTAGGGTTATGTTAGGGTTAGGTTTAGGTTTAGGTTTAGGGTTAGGTTAGGGTTAGGGTTAGGGTTTGGTTTTAGGGTTAGGGTTTCATATTAGGGTTTGGTTTTAGGGTTAGGGTTTCATATTAGGGTTTGAAATTAGGGTTAGGGTTTCATATTAGGGTTTGGTTTTAGGGTTAGCGTTTCATATTAGGGTTTGGTTTTAGGGTTAGGGTTTCATATTAGGGTTTCATATTAGGGTTTGGTTTTAGGGTTAGGGTTTCATATTAGGGTTTCATATTAGGGTTTGCGTTTAGGGTCAGGGTTTCATATTAGGGTTTGGTTTTAGGGTCAGGGTTTCATATTAGGGTTTGCTTTTAGGGTCATCGTTTCATATTAGGGTTTGGTTTTAGGGTTAGGGTTTCATATTAGGGTTTGCTTTTAGGGTCAGGGTTTCATATTAGTGTTTGGTTTTAGGGTTAGGGTTAACCCTCACCTTAACGTAAGGCAAGTTAATTGTTGACAGATATTTTGCACTTGATCTAACCTACAGCCCATTTGAATATGAATATGACCGGGACACGTTAATAAGGCAAGAAGGGTGACTTTCTGTCTTCGCTTGCATCACTATTTGTAGCAGAATTTGCCATCGAGGTTAACGCAAACATGGACATTTGATTTGATAGAAACATTTTTATATCAAATTAAATGCTCATGTTTTGTTTATAGCATATTGTTTAGATCTATGTTCCACTGACGTGTCTACTACCTGTCAACAATAAGAAGACCATTTAATGATATTGAAAATTCATGTTCAAAACAGACCTCCAGCTCACTAGATGTCTGGAAAGACAAATGACTTTGGCTTTTGACCATCATATACTCGGCCTACAGAAATGTCCATG
>PIJE02001495.1:11931-14431 GCA_002895965.2 Coryphaenoides rupestris | reverse complement strand
TTCAAGTGCAATGGAACGGAACGCACAGAATACAAAGGGACTGCATTTGGTAAAAACGCCGGCTTAATATACGGAGAGTCACGTTTGGCGTTGGTGGTGGAAAACAAACAACGGTCTTCTGAAACAACATTTGCGTAAGGATGCAGAAGGGAAGGATGTCTCCAGCTTTCTTCACCGTCTTTGTCTTTGGTGGACCATGGCCCGGTGCGCTGGGTGTGACGAGGTATTCTATACCAGAGGAGCAGGAGAGAGGATCCGTTGTGGCAAATATTGCTGCCGATTTGGGACTTGACGCTGGAGGCCTTTCCTTATTGCAGCTCCGCATTGGACGCCAGAATGGGCCACTATAATTAGAGTACACGTTTAACGCGTTCACATCTGACTTATATCGGATCCATCCAGTCAAAGTCACTGGCATCAGGGGCCAGATTAAGATTAGGGAGGAAATCGGTGCCCTTCGTTCCTTTCAACAAGTCATCTGTGTGTTTAGAGATCCAGTCTATTTGGAGATGTAGTTGGACTCACATTTGATTTGATTTGATTTGATTTGATGGCAATTCTTTTGAAACACTTCACACTTAAACATACAATTAGAATATAGATCTAGACATGTCAACGCTCTCTCTGTGCTGTGGCCTAACATGGTTTTAATCGGCTCCTCTGAAGCCAAATGCCCGCGTCACAAACAGCCCATTCATCCACTAATGACGCGTGAATGAGAGCTTCGTAAAACAGAACGCGAGATGGGTCACTGCGTATGAGGCCTACATTTTAATAGGATTTTAAATCATGGTGAGCTCATGGTACATTCTGAAGCTTTGAAAATGATCAGTGATTATGATAAGAGCACGATGTAGTCTCCTGTACACAAAGGCCAGCGTATCAAGGCGCATTACAGGAATTACATTTCCCAGAGTACGTTGATTGTGATGTTTAATCGCAATCATTGTGATGATACACCACAATCAACATAAAAGCGGCGAGTTAAACCCTATAATCGCACTTTACTAAGATTACGCGTTCTAGTTTGAATTAAATGGAAATGACAAAGTGTTGTGGTGTGTTACTACTATATGTGATCCTGTCGGGGGGTCCTGGGGTTTGGTGGGGTGGGGGCAAGATCTTTGACTTGCCCTCTACTATCTTCAGTATATTACATCTTAAGTTGTGCGTTTGGGATCAATCTTTGGTGCAGCAGTATCTGTTCCGTTTTGATTGGACAGATGACAAGACAAGCCGGCTGTCTGAGGACGCTGCCACATGTTGGTCCGTGTCTCATCTTTCCCTGGTAATCCTGCAGCGGTCAATCTGACACACAATCCTTGGACCAGAAGATGGGGAGGAGGAGGAAGGCGGTGGTGGGGGGGGGGGGGGGGGTTGTGAATCCGACCTCGTCGCTCGTCGGACACGAGGCGCATTTTAATGGAAAACGCGCGTCTTGGAATCTGAAAGTCTTTTCTTGAAGCTGCCGACAGCCACAGCCTATAGCGGCGGGGTCACCAAGACCCCCTCAGTTCCTAAGGCAACGACCCTGTGCAGTCACACCACCACGTAGAAAAATCATCCAGGTTTAAACACAGCAGAACACACAATCTGCTGTCAGACTTAAACTCCAGCAGATGGTTAAGCTTCTTCAGAAATGATCACATTTGTAGAAAAAGAAAACACACACACACACACACACACACACACACACAGACAGACAGACACAACCAGTTCCTTCGTGTTCCCTGTCTTTTTTTAATTAATGGAGAGAGGGATTAGTGCGCAGCTATCCGGGATCAACCGTCCTCCGACAGAAGAATGCAAATGTTCAATAATCCCCGCAGCACGTCGTTGAATGTAGCGGCACACGTCTGTGTGGATACGTACGTTGACATACAGTACATGCCTTCACACAGAACATTAAGACACACAGCCCCAATACACCAAACACCAAAAGCACCATCTCCCCCAAAACCACCACCACCACCACCAACAACAACAAATAAATAAAGGAAGAAATGAAGGAAGAAAGACAGACAGACAGAATGAAAGACAGACAGGCAGGCAGACAGACAAGACAGACAGACAGGCAGACAGGCAGAAAGAAAGAAACTGCAATGAGGTTGCTCATGGACATGACGACGGTTCGTTGACGATTGCTCTCCAACAAGTGACTCATTAACTCAGCATCGGATGAGACAGATTCAAGTTTAGACTTCTACGTGTGTCGCGATGTCTTGCTGCTATCTGTTGGCCACTCGGGGTCACTACATGCGAAGGAGACGGATCGGTAGAAGTCATGGTGGGGGAACGTCGACTTACAGTGAAATACACCTGGATTGTTTCAATATAACATGTAAAGTTTATTTTATTATATATACTTCATGATAGGGATGTTCATTCTACCTTCCTACCTTGCCTAACTGAGAGTAAAATTAGTAAAAACATGTTGAGTCTTTCTTTCTTTCTTTCTTTCTTTCAGCAGTGGTCTGATGCTGCCATCTCCTGGCGCCGT
>PIJE02001494.1:102500-122500 GCA_002895965.2 Coryphaenoides rupestris | reverse complement strand
TTTGTGACCTCAAAAGTAGAGTTAGACGTCCAGACGTACAATTCCTACAGAATTCTGACTGAAATCTGCTGGGGGAGGATCTGAATGTAGTCCTTTACCCGGGACCCCCACTGATTCCCGCCGATTCCCACCCCCTATGGACACTATACAACATTTACATTTACTATACTACACGTTATATTAACATTTAACCCCACGGACTCCCACCCCCCATGGACACTACTGCATTATGTTAATGCACATCTTTTCTTTGAATTGCACATTTTTATTGCTTGTTTTTATGTTTTTAGATTTATTTTTGTTGCATTTTTTTGTTAACTGTTTAATGTTCAATGTTTCATGTTAGGCACCAATTGCACAAAAGCACATTGCTTGTTTGCAATGTGTTTCTGATTCTTTAATCCCTCTGCGTGATAAAAAACCACTCCCTTCCCTCATTTAGTTTGACCTTTGACTTTTAATACTCGTTCTCCTTAAGAAACCTATCCCTTTTACGTAAGCTCACCCTTTAATTAACGCACCCCTTTCCCTTTAAGCACCCACCTAGTAGCCCTTAATCCAAAACCGAGGCTAGGCCTACCACTGAACAAAGCTTAAGGCGTGTTCCACATTCACACACACACCGCTCGTATCTTGTAGCTCGGATGATTGCGGCTTAAGTCAACAACATTGCTCATAAAAAATGAATGAATGTGATCTGATGGTCCCTAAACACATTGTGCTGGTCGTGGTGGCCGGCAGTCTTACGCTGCAACCTTCACCAGATTATTTGGGGGCGATAATAAGTGATTCATAAATCGCTCTCTTCATTATATGCGGTTGTATTTTGTATTTTGCTGTAAATACTGTCAATAGTGTGGATATTCTCCAATTCGTGTCACTTGTATTGTATTGTCATTGGTATTCATTTCACTGCACATCCCGTATGTGTTCGTATGTCACAATTCAACTTCTTGAATCTTGAGTCGTTTACAGCAGAATAAGCTTCTTTTCCCAACGTGATTTTACTGGTTTATGCGCGGCGGCGGCGGCGTCGTTGTTCTTGACCGAGGTGAGTTGTCTGTTCATGAAACATTCAGACGATACACGGTGGACATGGACCCGTGTGGACATGGACCCGTGTGGACATGGACCCGTGTGGACAGACGCAGATAAATCCGTCCGCTTCAAAAGCTTTTCTCTCCGTTGGGATCACTCCTGTAGGCATCTGGGCTCTGATGGCAAGATTAGGTTTTGAATTGAACATTTCTTTGTGTGTGTTTTTACCCTGTTACTGTTAAACCCTCACAATCCTATTGGGAAGGCAAAGAACGGGTGGATTTAATTATTCATAGTAATAAGAATGTTATGTTAGTCTTATTGCTTATGTTATGGCGGCCATTATGAACCTAATTGTTCGTCTTATACAACGTGTTGTTAAATGGATAATACAGAGAAACAACGCGTTGAACGTCACAAAACAGGACAATAACAGGAGAACACCAACGGGGTGAAATAAAAAGGGAGGGAAGCCTATAAACGGAATAAAAACAGATCGTTGTAACGTTAACTGACGATATAAGCGTGGGCGTTAATTAAACATTAAAGTTTGGTTCTCATCAAATATGGAGGAGATATTTAACTTGTGTCTGTGTGTCTCGTTGCCCCCCCCCCTGCACCCTTCTTCTGGAATTAGCCGTAGATTTTAGTCTTTGAATAATCAGATGTGTTTTTTGTTGCACATTAAACCAATATGTTGACCTTGGTGGTACCTGCTTGATTCTGGATCTTTCCAGGGCAGCGGTTCAGTTCCATACTAATATCCTAATACAAGGTTGTACTGAAGTAGGCCAGTACTGCCAGCTCTCTGGTGTTTAGAGAGACAGGACCTATAGCTTTGGGCTTTAGGCTGCGGTCCACATCGGCTATATGCACTAAAAAGAGATCTTTTCGTACAGGATGGGGAGAAAAGAAGTGGCCTGGATCTGTGCGCTCTTCTTCTGCGCGGTGTGACAACTGACGAGCAGTCATGCAGCAGATATAGACCGCCTACCTGCATGAGGACAGAACACACTTCATAAATAAGAGATTTCATCATTCTTAATACATCTGCTGCCTCGGTGTGATAGTGTGATGTGATTGGACAATCTGGAAGAGAGAGGACGTCATTGTCTCTCTCTCTCTCTCTCTCTCTCTCTCTCTCTCTCTCTCTCTCTCGATCTCTCTCTCTCTCTCTCTCGAACTGCTCGTATAAAAACAACTTGACACACACTCGACATCGAGAAAATCACAGACACACACACACACACACACACACACACACACACACAGACTCCCTTCCATTATAGTTCGATGTGGATTTTAAAATGTTAGCCTATACAATGTATTTCTATATGTCTACAGCCTCCTCACCCTCTCCAGCCTCTCCACCTCCTCCCCCCCCCCCCCCCCCCCCCCCCCCCCATCCCATCGCTCGGCGAAGGAAACGGCGGGCAGCGGGTTTCCGTCGGGCCAATCCAAGCGCGATCGATGAATTATAGATCTGTAATTACACGATGACTCTCGGGCGGCATGATCCATGACTACACACCACACACACACACACACACACACACGCACACCCACACACACACACACACACACACACACACACACACACACACACACACACACAGACACACACACACACGCAGGCCTGCTGCCGCGGGCTGACAGGGACTATTAGAGACTTGGAAGCAGAGAGGGAATACGATTAATAGGATTAGAGCCGGAATCAGGCTGGGAAACGGAGCGAACCGGGCTGGATGGGAACGTATTTTGGGACGTGATGGGAGGATGGATTCCAACATCAGGGGGTTTTAAACATGGAGGAGACAAAAGTAGGCGACCTCCTGAGGCAAAGTTGAAAGGGGATCTGTTTGGCTGGTTTTCAACCCGGCTTTGTGTCGTATTATGCAAATGAACCGTGTTAACCTTTCCTCCGTGGGGCGGTGTCTGCACCCACAACATTTGTGCAGCCAGATCTTAACCCAAGTCCATCATTTGACATTTGAGTTAATGGATTGGATTGCATTTTTTACACCACTTTCATCCAGAGTACAGTCCTGCCTCACATTCATGCAAGGTAACAACCAACACGTCAGGAGCAGGTAGGGTTAGGTGGTGTCTTGCTCAGGGACACCTCCACACTTAGCTAGGAGGAGCAGGTAGGGTTAGGTGGTGTCTTGCTCAGGGACACCTCCACACTTAGCTAGGAGGAGCAGGTAGGGTTAGGTGGTGTCTTGCTCAGGGACACCTCCACACTTAGCTAGGAGGAGCAGGTAGGTTTAGGTGGTGTCTTGCTCAGGGACACCTCCACACTTAGCTAGGAGGAGCAGGTAGGGTTAGGTGGTGTCTTGCTCAGGGACACCTCCACACTTAGCTAGGAGGGGGAGGAGCCCGGGGATCGAACCAGCAACCTTCCTGTTGCCAGACAACCGCTCTCTATACCTCCTGAGCTACTGCCGCCCCAAGAGTTAATTACACAATATTCCCTCTTCCATCGTACATAAATACAGAGATATGTTTTGTGTCCATACAATGCAGTAAGTCTATTTGCTTGTGATGTCTGCACCCTGCCTTGTCACATTTGGGGCGCTAAAATGTCCGAAGCGATCACATGACGTTCTAAGCAATCATGTGATGTTCTCAGTGATCACGTGATGTTCTCAGTGATCACGTGACGTTTTAAGCGATCATGTGACTTACGAAGGGATCACGTGACGTTCTAAGCGATCACGTGACATTCTTAGCAGTCACGTGATGTTCTAAGCAATCATGTGGCATTCTAAGCGATCACATGATGTTTGAAGTGGTCACGTGATATTGTAATTGATCACGTGATTTTCAAAGTGATCACGTGATCGCACGTCTGACCTGAGCCATCACACGGCCTCTTAACGGAACACGTTCTGTGTTATAGAACACGTTCTGTGTTATAGAACACGTTCTGTGTTGCCTTACTTCTAATCCTCCTGCCAAGGAAATGAACAATAGCCGTTAGCCGCAAATAAAAGATTGAGGCCCGTTGGTTGTTGCCCCGACAACAGGTTTGTTGCCCCGGGCGACAGTATCCTCGCTCCAGAGGTATTCACCGGGCTCCCCTCCAGGACACCAGAACGTCTGGGAGGGAGGCTGGTGCTGGTTCTGGTTCTAGTGTAATGTAATGATAATGATTATGATAATGACGGGGGCTGGGGGGGAGGGTGACCCAGGGGCCAGACAGAACAAATAGGCCCTCTGCTGCCAGGACACGCCAGCCCAGCGGGACGCCTCTCCTGCCTTTCAGCCGGGAGCACAGAGCTGCTCCAAGCAAGCGCCTCGCTGGAGGAGGGTGGTGGTGGTGGTGGTGGTGGTGATGGTGGTGGTGGTGGTGGTGGTGGTGGCGGTGGCGGTGGCGGTGGTGGTGGCTCTCCTCAGCAGCTGTCAGCTGTCTCTCTCTCTCTCTCCCGCCTTTTGTGGAGATAAAACGGGCGGTTGAATGGACGCCTTTTTTTTGGGGGGTTTGGTTTTGTTCACCGCCGCCCGACCAGCGGCACATCGCTTTAAACAAAAGGAACCGAGTGTGTGTGTGTGTGTTCAAGCGAGTGTCCTTGTGTGTCAGAGTGTGTGTGGGTGTGTATGTGTGTGTTAGATTATGTGATGTGTGTGTGTGGGTCTTTGTGTGTGTGTGTGTGTGTGTGTGTGTGTCAAGCGAGTGTCCGTGTGTAGTGTGTGAGTGTATGTGTGTGATGTGTGTGTGTGTGTGTGTGTTAAGTGGTCTCCATGTGTGTTTGAGTGTGTGTGTGTGTGTGTATGAGAGTGTGTATGAGAGTGTGTATGTGTGTGTGTGTATGTGTGTGTGTGTATGTGTGTGTGAGCGGGCCTGTATGTGTGTGTGTGTGTGTGTGTGTGTGTGTGTGTGTGTGTGTGTGTGTGTGTGATTGAGTGAAGTCATTACAGTGGGGGGGGAGGCGGGCGAGAGACAGTGAATCAAAGCTCCTTGCGTCAATAAATCCTTGAGTACTTAGCGCTAACTTAGCGTTATCGTATCACTCTGAGCGTGGAGGCGGCTTCAAGGGCGCCAGGAGTGGTTTGTAAACTTTAATCTGCTGCTGATGCCGTTGTTTGTCGCGTCGGCCTCTTCCTCCTCCTCCTCTTCCTCCTCCTCCTCTTCCTCCTCCTCCTCCTCCTCCTCTGACATGGGACTGGCTCCGTTCCGAGGCACGAGCTACGATCCCAGCAGGGGCGTCTCCCAGGAAGGAGACCTCGGGGGCAGGAGAGCGGTGTAGTCGTAGGGAGGGCCGGGGGCCGGTGGGCCGGGCCCGGGGCTGGGGCTGGGGCCTGGGGCCGGGGCCTGGGGCTGGGGGCCGGGGGCCGGGGCCGGGGTGTTGGACTCCCTTCATGCCGAAAGTTCTTGAGTTTGATCCCCAAAGTTCAGCCTCAGCCTGTTGCCTACCTGAAGACATCCTTGAACAAAATGGCTGCCTGCTACTACCAACCCCGAGCAGCTCGGAGCTCCTGACCTGTAGCTGAATTCACTGAAAGTCACCATGGAAAAGAAAACCACTTGCAATATATACAGTATATATATATATATATATATTACTACCGTATTTTCCGGACTATAAGGCGCACCGGATTATAAGGCGCACTGTCAATGAACGGGTCTATTTTCATACATAAGGCGCACCGGATTATAAGGCGCACCGCATTATAAGGCGCATTAAGCAACACAAAACAGTCAGATAAATCGAACTTTATTCAACTCATTCACAATAACTCTCAACATTGTTCAGTTGTAACACATAAAATACAAAACAATACACTCACTTTTTCAGTTCATTCCTCATCCACAAATCCATCAAATTCTTCATCTTCAGTCCTTATACACACACCATAATATTACCGGTATGTTGAAGCACAGTACGTATTACTCCGCAAGGCTAGTATTACGCCGCGGTAGCCGTAATGCGCCGACAATCCATCAAGTATTACTCCGCGGTAGCCGTAATGCGCCGACAATCCATCAAGTATTACTCCGCGGTAGCCGTAATGCGCCGACAATCCATCAAGTATTACTCCGCGGTAGCCGTAATGCGCCGACAATCCATCAAGTATTACTCCGCGGTAGCCGTAATGCGCCGACAATCCATTAAGCGGCGCTGCTTGACAGATTTTTGAGCGCCGTGTACCACATAAAATCGGTTCGAGGTTAATACATAAGGCGCACCGGATTATAAGGCGCACTGTCGATTTTTGAGAAAATTACAGGATTTTAAGTGCGCCTTATAGTCCGAAAAATACGGTATATATACTGTGCAGATGTGCAGTATATATGTGCAGTATATATATGCAAATGTTTGTTTGTCGAGGTACAAACAAGACAAAAGGAATACACAAGAGGATCACAAAGGCCCTGTACATTCAGTACAACTGTAACATCAAATAAAGTCAACATTAAGTATGAACTGGTTTTACTTCTTAAATGTTTTAGAGGTCGACATCTGAGTAGCGATCTGTGTAAGATGTAAACACTCATTTAGAATAACAATGTAAACTGTGCAAACATGACGGACGTCGCTTGGATGTTTTTGCTCACAATTTCCTCATCTTTGGACGATTCCAGTGCACTTTCACCATCGCTTTCGAATTCGTGCCCCTCGCCATGTTTCATTAATTTTTTCTCCTCCTTTCCAGAGCTTTCTTCGCCGCCGCTGGTAGTAAGCGATGCCTCGCGGTGGGAAATGGGCAAGAGCGAGCTGAGAACTGCAGACTGATTGGCTCTTGTTTGTCGTGTTTATTTCTGCTGTGTGAAAGACTATAAGATCTATCCACATCGAGTGACAACGTTAAGGCTTATCGATCGTAATCGACAAAATATATTTTATCGCGATCCCGGTTCGAGATCGTTCTATCGCCCAGCCCTAGACGATCATACCACCGGAACGCCACAAAGGACAATATTGAATTCTTGCGTCAGCCCTGAGCTACTCCTGTACCACAGGGCTGCCCTTTTATACGACGCTGTAGGGGGCGTCGACACGGTCTGTAGTGTAGTACACCGCTCCACTACGAGGCGGAGCAGACCACCGGTCCTTATCTTGACAAGATGTCATTCCTGCTGCTACTGCTGCATGTACAACAGCCTGCACAGATGTTATGGTGACTGGGGAACTATCTTCCCTCCATCTTCCTCCACCACCACCACCCTGCACGGGGATATTTATATAAGTAGCGTGTGATGCCATAATGCACAGCCATACGTTAAGCACGACATCACAGCTGACCTATATTTTGTTGCTGCATGTGGATAATAATGACGCGCGGCCGAGGGTCAAGTGACTGTGATTGTGTGTGTGCTTCCTTGTGTGTGTGTGTGTGTGTTTCTGTGAGTGTGTGGTGTGTGTGGTACACATGTAATTTGCATGTACCACATCGTCCCTAACACACACACACACACAGAAACACACGTGCACGATGATGATTATTAATAATAATACATTTTATTTATAGATTGTGGGAGTGTGTGTGTTTTGTGGCTGGGTGGCTTAATTGGCCTCACCCGGCCCAGTTTGAGTCTGGGGTGGGTGGGGCTACAGCCTCACCTGGCCCAGTTTGGGTCTGGAGTAGCCTAAAATCTAGTCCTAAACAAAATATCAAAAAAGCTTAGATTAAAGTATTTAAAAGCATACAAAGTTAAAGGAGAAGGAATGGGAACAGAGAGAGAGAGAGAGAGAGAGAGAGAGAGAGAGAGAGAGAGAGAGAGAGAGAGAAGGAGATTCCGATGAATGTTCATGTGTATTTATGACAAACATTGATTGAGCTATTTTCCTCTTCTCTTTCAGTTCCTTTTTCTTCGCTAAACCATTCTGCTTCCCCCCTAGTGTTGCTTCTCTCTTTATAACAATGGCCGAACACGCAGGTCTTTGGGAAAAAATGTCTTCTTCTTCTTCTTCTTCTTCTTCTTCTTCTTCTTCTTCTTCTTCCCCAAATTGTAATCAATGCAAGACGGGGGGGGAAGAAAGGCCTCCTTTTGCAGGGCTGGTAAAATTCCCGCTGTCTGCTGAAAGGCCATTGAACTGAGCCGAAGGGAAGTTCAATACAAGAGTGCTTCAGAGGAGCCAGGGGGCCGTTCAAGCGGGTAATTTCAAGGGCCCCCACGGCTCTCGGCTCTGATTGGCCTGCTTGTGTACTGGGAGGGGAAAACACGCCATTATTTGGGTGTATAGAGAAATATTCTTGACTCTTTTATGCGATGCTTATCCGGGATTAACTGGAGGCCTCGCTTTCGGTGACATTGAACGGAAGCGCATACGTTCCCCTTCACAGAGTTATTTAGTTTGTTGCTTGAAGTCGAAGCGCAGGTTTGTCGGTTGAATGTTTTGCCGCTCTCCCTGGCTTCTCCTCAAAATGGGGGTCAAACTCAAGACCCCTCAAGACCGTCTCTCTCTCTTCAGTGCCAGGGTGGGGGTCACTGGGGGTCACTGGGGGTCACTCGAGCACAGCGATTTATTGTGTGACGCCGCTATGCTACGGTGACCGCGCTCACGTTGACTTTGTTTACTTTGTTTATCTCCGAGACTCACAATGTGTTTCTGTCCCGTGTTGCCCAGTCTCTACTCTATTGACACACACAACAATAATCTACTCTTAGTAGAGTGGAGGCCCATCCCCTCTCAACAGACACACACACACACACACACACATACACACACACATAAACACAGACACACATACACATGAAAGTAGACACACACACACCAACACACACACACACACACACACACACACACACATATCCCCCCCACACACACATGAACACAGACGCAAACACACACACACACATGTAAACACAGACACACAAACACACACAGATAACCACACACACACATGAACACAGACACAAACACACACACACACATGTAAACACAGACACACAAACACACACAGATAACCACACACACACACACACACACACACAGCGCTGCAGGCAGTACTCCAAGACAAACTTCATTCCACTAATGCAGTCCTATCTTTGTTTTGATGTAATTTATTGATGCTGGGCACGGCCTCACTACAATATGCGCGCACGGTGGTACGGCGCAATGTCACCGTCTGTCCTCTAGATAAAGAATTACTGTCACAGTAATAATCATAATCATAATAGGATGTTTATTTTATGGAGTGCTTTGCACAAACACAAAACGCTGCGCAATCAGTTAAAAGCAACAATGAAATACAGAGGAAGACGAAAGTAAAGTACTCAGTCAGTACTCGGCATGCAGAACGAGCATTTGGTTGAGTCTGTTGTTGCACGCTGAGTTCCTCTCACGGGCCGGAACTGGAACGCTACAGCGATGTCCGATCGATTTCGTGGCTCCGTCCGAATATTCACACCAGCATACCGCTCACAGTAGGAGAGAGAGGTATGCAGCCTCGTAGACTACAAGGAGACTGCAGTCGCTTGGACGACCCACAATGCATTTTGACAGGAAGACGACTTAACGGAAACTTTTAGACATTGTTAATAATTCTCCCTCCAACCCTAGACCAGAAACTTCTAATGAGCAGGCAACTCAAATAGTAATTTTGAAACATGTTTATAAATAATTCATAGATGTAATTATACTTTTTTGTATTCCAATCATGTAATCATATATTCAACATAGGCTGAAAGATACCTCCCTTCCTGCCATATATTATATATATATATATATATATATATATATATAAATCCATCATCCAGCCCTTTACGTGCAATGAGCTTCAGGGATGCTGTCTAAATCCTGGCCAATGCAGGATCTTCCGTGACGACCACCACATGACATTAAGTTAAGACCCGCATAATATTACTGCTTCTGTCTCGTAGATACGGGAGAATGGAGGTCACAGCAAGCAGGGTGTGCTTGCTGCGATAACTAATAGACTCAATATGGACTCTAGATGGTGGATCTCTCCCTCTCTCTGCCACACTAACACCACCACGGTACACACAGCTATATGTATATATATATATACAACATGACCGGGTCACGTGACTCGGTCATGTATTATATATATTATATACTATATTATTACATGACCGAGTCACATGACCGGTAGCCCTGATGCAATGCATGAGGGGACGTTTGGGGAATTAAGCTGTTCTCGTCGGCGCTTCCTGTCAAATCCGTGTGTATGTGTCTACACTGGGAATCAATGTCACTGCACATGAATGTCTGTGCCTCTGAACCGTGTGGAGATAGTGGTGGTGGTGGTGGTGGTGGTGGGAGGTGGTGGTGGTATTTGTGATTTGTGCCTGAAGCAGTCACGATTCCCAAATGTGTCGTTAATTATGGAATGGAATTCATTCTTTTAAAAGGTTTGATTCAGTGTTTTTTTCTTCTTCTGCATAGGGTCGCTCACAACGTGCAATAAACACACAAACGCAATGAACACGTCTCACTATATTCAGTGGAATC
The DNA here is from genome assembly GCA_002895965.2 of Coryphaenoides rupestris. NCBI lineage: Eukaryota > Metazoa > Chordata > Actinopteri > Gadiformes > Macrouridae > Coryphaenoides > Coryphaenoides rupestris. The sequence continues at coordinate 112,040 of PIJE02001494.1, read as the reverse complement.
GACCAGAATAAGCAAGATATCAGCACAAATGGAATCTAGGAAACGCCCACCCATTAGATCCAAGTAAAGAGAACTAATTAAATAGTCTTTTAAATAGCCCTTTTTTAATGGGATAGACGAAACACGAGAGATGATATCCTGAGATATCCTGAGATAAAAAAGTGTCTTGAAATGTGAAATTGCTGTGCAGAGGGAACTTAAAATCTAAAACACACACACACACACACAACACACACCACACACCCTCCTACTCACCCGCTCCACAACGCGGAGCCAATTCAGCCACAGCTGTTCTTCACAAAACCTTTTAAAAGCGCGTAGATTAGAGCTAACTTTGGTGTTTGGTGATGGTTTGTTTGGAGAGAACAGACTCTCTGACTCTGACTCAAGAGACTCTGACTCTGACTCAAAAGACTCTGACTCTTGACTCAAAAGTCAAGACGTGCGCAGATTTGACATGAAATTAACAGAAAATGAAATCCACAATACAAAATCCCCAAATAGTCACATCATTTTTCAGACATCCAAAACTAATATTTCAGTTTCCCCTTTTGTCTTTTTAAAAAGATCGCTGTGCTGGTCTCTGGGTCAGACAGTTTTATATATAGTTGACTCTGCAGGTGTGTGTGTAACACCGCTTAACGACCCTGACACACCTGGACCAGGGGAGTAGCTCCACCCCCTCTCCCTACCGGTCACATCATTTCTCACCATCCTGTTTGTTAGTCCCTCTGTTATGTCTGGCCCCGAGGTGACCATGAAGATGATATTAATACTGTATGTGTACACGGTTTTGCGTACCGTGTGTGCGGTCTTTTGTTTCACGGGTTGGTCATATAGTGTCGGTCGTGAAGGGTAACCGCTAATTACTTTGCTTATTGTTGTGTTTGGTACGCTGTGTCATCATTTACCCGACCGCTGCGTCTCCATTCAGGGAGCAGGTTAGTATCGGGGTCCCCTTGTGGATGCCTGAGTCCTGAGTCTAGCGAGATGACGGTTAAAGTGTGAAGAACAATCAAATGACCACATCTTATTGGATGGATGGATGGATGGATAAGCAATTGAATGAGGACATTTGTCAGACGCTTTTATCCAAAGTGACTTACAAAGAGTACATGTGTTGAAGGAGACAGCAATATATCACTGTGGTACATAAAGATAAGAATAGAGCAGGATTCAAGCATTCATAGTTACAAGGCTAATAGAATGAGTTTCATAATTGCCAGGTTGTCTGCATAATAGCTGAGATAAGAGCAGACGTGTCATTCTGAGAGCATTACCAACATCTAAGAACATACAATATGCTAAACAATGCTAAGTACTATTATTAATGCCAAGACGTACAAACACCCAAGTTAGTGCTCGGGTGAGGAGAGGGAAGGCGGGGAGGGGGGGTCTTGAGTCTCTTGCCTCTTCTTAGTGAAGGAGGTACCAGTCGTCTAGCTGAACTCCAGCTGGGGTGTAGGATCAGACTAATGTTTGGAGGTAGGTAGGGGCAGTTCCGCTGACAGCCTTGTAGGCCAGTACCTAGATCTCCAAGTACAATTTATTACAGATTCACATTCTCGTCTTCCTTCTCACGCCACGACAGTCTGCCCGACGCCGTCGCCGGAATCTAGGAGGTGGCGTCGCATGCCTCACATTATATTAGCTCCGCCGCCACATTGTGAAATTGAGATAATAACCCTCAACCACCCCCCACCGCCCAACCCACCTCCGCCCTCGTCCCTCCCATTATAGCCCACAGCAGGGCCCAGTCTGGAGCTGTCAGCCTGCATGAGGCTCTCGCTGGGAGAGGTCCCGGTAGACTGGGGCTGGTAGACTGGTAGTCTGGCGGCGAGGCCCTGATGGACTCCGGGCTCTGTCCTTCTGAACTGCAGGGTCCTTGCGGTGCAGCTGGGGCTTGTGGATGTTTAAATGGCTTCCCAGGACAGGGGTGGTGGTGGTGGTGGGCTTAGTTTGACGGTGCGTATTCTAGACACCTTGGTGCTCCTTGTGTCTTGGAAGCCCAGCAGAAGCCACCATCACAGAAGCCACCAGTAAGAGCATTTGTCTGGCAACAGGAAGGTTGCTGGTTCGATCCCCGGGGCTCCTCCCCCTCCTCAGTGGAGGTGTCCCTGAGCAAGACACCACCTAACCCTACCTGCTCCTCCTAGCTAAGTGTGGAGGTGTCCCTGAGCAAGACACCACCTAACCCTACCTGCTCCTCCTAGCTAAGTGTGGAGGTGTCCCTGAGCAAGACACCACCTAACCCTACCTGCTCCTCCTAGCTAAGTGTGGAGGTGTCCCTGAGCAAGACACCACCTAACCCTACCTGCTCCTCCTCCTAGCTAAGTGTGGAGGTGTCCCTGAGCAAGACACCACCTAACCCTACCTGCTTCCTGACGTGTTGGTTGTTACCTTGATGGTTGGGCACCGCCGTCGTGTATGGAATGGGTGAATGGGGGCAACTGTAAAGCACTTTGGGATAAAAAGGTTTTATATAACGCCAATCCATTTACCAGTTACATTGTTGCGAGAGGACTCCCTGTTTGTGTACTCGTAACATCTCGTCCATGCTGATCCCACAAAACATAAACCATGACCGTTATGTAGAACAACATATCTATATACAGTATATAATTAAATACTTGAACACGCTATTCTATAAGATATTTGGGTATCTTCAGTCAGTCAAGGACTGGCTTTTTTGTTGTGTAGTCCTGATCCCAACAACAAACTTGCTGTGTTTTCACAAACCAAGAGTTCACTCCAGTGCCACCATGTCGTTTGTATCTTTGATTATACATAAAATCCCATCAGTTTCATTGCCGAAAGTCTTCCGGTTGTTGACGGGAGCGTTAGCGGGTGAGCTGCTCTCATCTCTGCAGTGCATGAATAAAAAATATACTGAAATAGAATTACTGTCTAAGAAACATACTAAAATAAAGTACTATATAATAAATAACTGCATGAATAAGCTGTTATAAAAATATTACTGTACTGTGCGCGGACACGTTAATCCACTTTTGCACCACCGCTGCTCTTATTTGTCACTTTTTACTGTTTACTGTACTTATTACGTACTTATCTTCACTAATTGTTTAGTCCAGGAAGACATCATTATTCAAGTACTAAAGCATTCATGGGAACAGTCAAAACTCTGTGATCATGTATCTAAGGTTGGGAACCGAAACTCGGTTCCAAATTAGAACCGAATCCAAAGTACCTGAAACATTTTTTCGGTTCTGCTTATCAGTTCCTAAAAGAGATCTAAATCTGTATTCATGCAAACAAAGGCAAGGACATGGCGGCTCCCTGCCAGGATGTTTAAAAAATGTAATGTATCTTCCAGGACCGGTCTACGTCTACATCACGTGTTGTTTGGTTCCAGTGTTTTCCAGACAAAAACGTTTCAACGTTGCCTCTATCTCAGATACTAATGAGGCTCTGAGAGGAGTTGTGACTGGGAGTGTGGTCTACCTTAGTTTAATTAACTGCTCTAGATTAATCCTTACCTATTATTTATTTACGATTTATTTATGATTTTTTTAATTTAAGATGTCTGTGGATCATACATTTTTATTGTATGTATTTACTTTGTTAATAATAATAATAATAATAATAATAAAGCTTTATTTGTATAGCATCTTTCATACAGAGAATGCAGCTCAAAGTGCTTTAACATTTCAGCACAGTACAGAAATTAAAATAAACAAGAAAAAAAAAAGAAACAAACATGATAATAAAATAGAGAATTGAGTCGTAACGTTAAAAGAATAAAGATATTTTTGTTATCTAAACATTTGACCTCTTTTTTTTTTACCATATTAGAATCGAAATTCAGAATTGATAAGAACCGGAATCCATAAGCAGAAACGGAACCGGAATCGATCAAATTCAAACAATACCCAAACAATACCCAAGGGCCTCCCACACCTGCCTGAGCTCAGGTGGGGAAATGGACCATACTGTATTTCCCAGCACCGGGGTGGCCAGACAGGAAGACACCTGGGTAATGGAGGAAGTGGAACTCCAAATATAGGCGTACACACTACCCTCCCAGGTGGAAACCGGATCGGAGACCTGGGAGGAAATCCAAGATTCCGAGAGACTTGACAACCTCGCGTGAGCAAACATCACGCTTGCCTGCAGCTGTTTGAATTGCTTCAGCAGTGAAAATTTAATTGAACAATAATTGTGAACAAGGCCGTGAAACGTTGCATTCTGGGAGCTCTCTGTCGCTCCCAGCCTCCCACACATAGGAGTGCTTTGAGTCATCCAGGCTATATTTATATCCTGTTATACAGGTGTGTATTCATCTTGACATTGTGTTTTCTTTAATTAACAGTCTGGTTCTCACATGACACACATGGGCCTTATTACCCTGGTGACCATTACCATCATAGTTTCACTCACTCCCTTTCTGTGTAGTTGCTTCTATGACAACATTATCTCTCCAAACCATACTACAGATGAGATGGACAGCGATATATACAATAATATACATAGTTAACATCAAATGTGAAATGTGATGGATGTGAAGAAAATATAGAGAGATACTGTAGATAGTGTCTGTCTACAGTACACAAACAGACAATTACTTTAATACTGACAACAGCACCAACAACCAACCACAACAACAACAACAACAATATCTATGTCTTATAATAGGGTGCTTGACTACCAGTGAATGGTACTTGGTTCAAACAGCAATGTCTGAAATCTGCCTGTCGACTGCACACAGGACACAGTTGATCAAACTATATAAAGGTGGAAGAATATTATGTCCGCCTGCTACTCCGTCATTTCCCTGGCTTTGTTCAAAATGTTAATAATACTTGTCTGGTAAAAAAACTAAAGTTTAACTTCACGTGACGCACAAGGACCTTGTGCATCACACGCCTCACGGCCGTGAGCAGTCCTTACTCTTTCAGGAAGCTCTAGCTCTGGCTGGTGTCTGACTCCGAGGAGGAGGAGGAGGAGGAGGAGGGAGGAAGAGGAGGAGGAGGAGGAGGAGGCAGCCAAAGGTTGAAGCAACACAAGCGTGATAACAGTTCCCCCCAAAAATAGCAGTGCCATTAGCCGCGGTGTGATGCTACGAACGAACAAACGGAAGGGACCGGAGGGGTGGTGGGGGGGAACAAAAGTGCCCGGTTGTCGACACGAACCAACGAACCTATGCATCTGTGAATAAGGCGTAATGCCTCGTCGTGAAATATTGATAATTTTTCTTTTTATAAACGCAAGCGGGGTGCGGAGGAGAAGAGCGCTTCTGGGCTCCAGAATGCATCAGCAGTTTTGTTTGTGTGACAAGAGAGAGTTGGTCAGCTCTGGTCCGGTGGTTGCAGCAAAATATATAAAACACAGAGGGAACCACGCAGACGTGTATATTATCACGCTGGTAATCCTGTAGTTGACCCCGCTGTTGAGTCTTTTATTCCTGACAGTAAGAGGTCTGATTATCTCCGGGCTCTGTAGGTCACAAGAAGTTGAGGGGTTAGCGATTAAAATGTGAAAGGTCGAAAGAACGGGCCCATAGTGACACTAGGGAAGCGTTGATAGTGAAATCTGAATCACCGTTGGATGCTTGGAAATCTAAAGATGATGGGTGATGACGAACACATTATTTATGATTTATTTATGATGGTTTATGTGATAGGGACCCATACAGCGTACATAGACAAGCTGAGAAGAGCCATCCGATGCATCACAGTGCTTACAGCTCATGCTCATTTTCAGAACCCGTTTCTCGAGGGGATATTAGACAGCACTGGGCTGAATGAATTCCTTCTGTGCAAGAAGTTGTTTATATGTATTTTATACATTTTCCTCCCAGCGTTAATGAGTCGTTTTTCTGTATATTTGTGATTACTTTTGTTTTTGCTCTAGCATTTTAAATACATTGTTGTTGAAGTTGAGAGTCTATAGACTATATACTGTATATACTGAATATACGGTAACATATTCTCCTCTTCAAACACACTAAAGAACCAACAGACATATATAGAGATATACAATATATTCAGAATATAATTGTGACTATCTATCCTGCGACCCACTTAGTTGCTTGGTTCCCCTCATGGTTCCCAACTTGACAGTTTTAAAACCACTAAGTGTAGAACTGTGCTGCAGCCTTCTCCTGATCGTCTGGTATATTTAAAAAATAATATATCATCATCATCATCATCATCATCATCATCATGCTAGTATGAGTGCTGGGAGCCTCGCACGCTTTAAACGGATCCCCAGGAGTGTGGTCCCGGTGAGTTAGCGACATGCTAAATGAGATGTTGAGCGTGCTGGAACCACTTGACCCCCGGCTCACCCCAGCCCCAGAGTGGCTTTAACAACATGGCCGCTCGGGGCATCGCGTCCTTAATGTGGCTCGCACTATTTAAAAGGCTTTTAAGGGGCTTTTTAAGGACCCTTTTAAGGGCCCCTGTGTAGGATTTGTGGTTTCAAGATGCAAAATTCAAGAAGTTTAATCGTCACACATGAATAACTGGTAAATGGGTTGCATTTATATAGCTTTATCCAAAGCGCTTTACAGTATTGCCTCACATTCACCCATTCATACACCGACGGTGGTGTCAACCATGCAAGGTAACAACCAACACGTCAGGAGCAGGTAGGGTTAGGTGGTGTCTTGCTCAGGGACACCTCCACACTTAGCTAGGAGGAGCAGGTAGGGTTAGGTGGTGTCTTGCTCAGGGACACCTCCACACTTAGCTAGGAGGAGCAGGTAGGGTTAGGTGGTGTCTTGCTCAGGGACACCTCCACACTTAGCTAGGAGGAGCAGGTAGGGTTAGGTGGTGTCTTGCTCAGGGACACCTCCACACTTAGCTAGGAGGAGCAGGTAGGGTTAGGTGGTGTCTTGCTCAGGGACACCTCCACACTTAGCTAGGAGGAGCAGGTAGGGTTAGGTGGTGTCTTGCTCAGGGACACCTCCACACTTAGCTAGGAGGAGCCCGGGAATCGAACCAGCAACCTTCCCAGCAACCTTCCATCTACTAAAGTGTTAGTGAGTATCTGTGGAGATTATATTTATATGAATCCTAAATATCTTGCTATCTTATATCACGCATGGACTGTGGTATGGAGTTTTTTGCCCACCAAAAAAATCATGAATTAAAGATGATTCATATGATCATCTTTAATTGTTAGGTAAAAACCAAGTGGTAGCATGTATGCTAACAAATGCTGACGAATGATATATAGACGGTCAATATTGTAACGTATTGATGAAGTCTACTTTGTGTACGGCCCTTGATGTGTGTCACTGGGAATCAATTTGACACATAAAAGGTATTGACGGTAAAGTTAAGTCAGTACAGTCAATACAATTGATCGATTAGACAATCATCTCTTGTTCAACTATTGTTCAGCTTGCCGGCATAGCCAGGTCAACACATGACGCGACGTACAGAAACGATGTTACTTGAGGCCTCACAGTTTTAGATTGCATAAGAGTGAACACCTTCATACTTTTAGCGATAACCTCATATTAAGCATTCGTAAATACACCGAACTTGGATCAGCATTATTTGCTATGACATAACTTGCATAATATTCACGTATATGCACAACATCAATCAACAGGATAAAGGGTTTTCAGTGTATTACTTATTTACTTGAATACAACCTCTTTTACTAGAACGCACGACATAACTCTTGTAAATATTGATGGTTCTATTTGTCGTCGGCCACATTGTGTGTTCCCAAGGCTCTGGGCTCCGCCTCCTTTTAATTGTATTTCCGACTGTCACTCATTGTTGACAACATGACTCGTAGACACATGTGTGTATCGTAGGGTTTGAAATGCAGATGAACCCATGGAACTTGCAACCAAATAGTCCCTCTTAAGTGGAAGATGTATTTTTCTATTCTATGCGATGAATTCCATTCGTTTGCGGAATTCCAGATGAATGCTGTTTACATCCATCCATAAATCCATATCAATGGCAGGCTTAATGCTTAATGTGTCAAACAATCATGTAATGTACAGTATGCATGTACGTTTCTGCTCTGCGGTGTCATCGGTTGACATGAAGCACGCGAGGGGTCATGGGGTCGTGGGTTTTTCGCACGATCCTCGCAAATCCCGATGGATCAAATTCTGTGTGGCCCACATGTTGTTGTCCTGTTGTTGATCAGTACCTTTGCTTTAAACGGACGGAAGTAGATAGAGAAGACGAACCTCATGTATTGTTTATATATTACTGTCCTACTTATACAGGGGTTTCTTTGGGGGGCTGTATAAAAATAAAGTAGATCTTCATGTAAATGAGCACCCTAATATGCATAACCTAGTTTCATGTCTAATCAGATTTTACGTTACACAACCACATTGTACGTTTTTGGCTGCTTTTTTCCCCCACTGCTCTCATAAGTTTCAACCCAGATTAAAACATTATACTTCAAACTATTTATTTATTTATTTATTGTGGGGCAAAACTATTAAATTCACAGTCTGACATCTTTATTGGTGGAGAAGTGTATTCACCCAATGAATGGAGTCCAATCTCAACCACATTGGTTCACTTGCTTCCACCACACTGTACTGTATGTGATGCTGATGTTGGTGGAGGGTTGGCGTCGTCACGGCAACACGCTGCTGACCTTGACGGGTGCTCTCTATGACATCAGACCGCAGCCCCCCACGGCCCCGACATGCTCACCTTTAACCTCCGTGTTCGCCACGTCGGGTGATCCTAACCCTTGGTCTGTCCGTGTCTCTGAATGGATTACATTTATATTCTTTACAACTCTTTCCGGTTTTGCCTCACATTCACCCATTCATACACCGACGGCGGTGTGAACCACGCAAGGCAACAACCAACACGTCAGGAGCAGGTGGTGTCTTGCTCAGGGACACCTCCACACTCCACGCTAGGAGGGGGAGGAGCCCGGGGATCGAACCAGCAACCTTCCTGTTGCCAGACAACCGCTCTCTGATACCTCCTGAGCTACTGCCGCCCCTTCTGCAGTCTCTGGCGTGGGCCGTTTGTCGGAAATTCAGCCGCATGTCATCAGGGTCACGCGATGCCATCATCATCATCATCGTCAACGTCATCCCTCCATCACCATGACATCATCACTGTCATTCCCTGATGTGTGTCTGATGTATATATTGTTGCATATCTGATCTCATCTCATATCAAATAGTGTCAAGACAATCTCTCCTGTGACAATGTGACCGGGTGACGTGAGCCTAAACAACGTGATGGTTTGGATGAAGTGAAACACACGGCGGGATGACTTGGTGTACTTTCTGGGCCTGGAATTCTGCCATTTACTCACTCTGTTCTATTTCCATCTTTCCCTCCAAAAAAAGCATGACTTCATTTTTGGGATCGGCCCAAGAGGCAATTTGATCGATAGATCTATTGTATATCTGTAACTGGCTGTCTCAGTGTTGAAGGGAGGACGGTAGAGAGACAGAGAGCAGCCCTGGGACGGATGGAGAGAGAGAGAGAGAGAGAGAGAGAGAGAGAGAGAGAGAAGAGAGAGAGAGAGAGAGAGAGAGGGACAGAAATGAGTGAGCATATCTGAATGATT
>PIJE02001494.1:25000-95000 GCA_002895965.2 Coryphaenoides rupestris | reverse complement strand
TGGGAGTTGTCAGGAGAGGCGTATGTAATCAGCGAGCCGGTCCTCCGGAACATCTGAAGTACATCACGGTGGTGTCGAGATGCGACCCCCTGGGAAATGTCGTCTTGAGAAGCCGTGGCCTCCTGCCCTGTATTGAGTGAGGATGGGGGGAAGATGGAGGAAAGAAAGAGGAAAGGAGGGATGAGGGGGTCGGGGGGGTGTAGAGAGACCGAAGGAAAGAGAGGGAGAGGAGAAGAAGAAGACTTGGTTTGCCGTTGCCAAAGCAACAAACATGTGATCAGCGTCAAGATTATTACTTTCTGTTTAATGTTCAATGTTATGCACAAACTTCACAAAAGCACATTCCTTGTTTATAAAAGCTAAGGCAATAAAGCTGATTCTGATTCTAATTCTGATTCTGATTCTCGTGATACAAATTTTGGGGCGTTTTATTCCTTGTTTTGATTGGCTACCTCATCGCAAAGTTGTTTAAAGAGCTGGAAATAAATCTATAAATCGCAGTCCACTGTTATTAAACAGGCGTATTCCATTATACTTGTATTATCGTTTCAGGAAGAGGATCTCTAATCCGTTTATATCGCTGACAAGTCTGCAGACTAAAAATAGGCGGTCATGCATCACGGCCGCGTTCCGGACCCCGCGGAATCTCTTTTCGACGTGTGATTGACAGCGTTTTTTGTTTTTCGCCCGGGTAGCCGAGTGGCTGGCCCCCGGAGTGATAATACAGCAGCCCATGCATCCCCCCAGCCCTACACGGTCTCTTGGGTGTGATTTCACCGCCTCTCAATTAAACATGCTCCATGAAATAAGGACAGTGCGTGCGCAGGCTGCTGCCAAGCAATACGACAGACTTAGCATCGCTAGCCACTGGCTACTACTTCACATTAGCCCATTGGCGACTATTTTACATCAGCCACGAGCTCGTTTTGCAGTAGCCGTTAACTTTTTTACATTGAGGCAATGCGATATTAATATTTGGTGTGTGCTTCATTCGAATTGTACTATTTTATTATACAGTATATTGGTCTCCAATTTGTTTCCCACATGCTTTGTGCTGGCAACATACATGCTATTTGATGGATTCAGGCTGAATATTAATCCGTTTCAATTCATTAAAATATGATGGTTGAGGTAATTGTGAAAGACAGTTTAATTATTTTATGAGTCCGTAGTGAACACCTTTACACCTCTCTCTCTCACTTCCTCACTCATACTCACCTACCCTCACAAGCACACACACACATACACACAACCACGCACACATCCATGCACACACACACATGTGTACACACACACATACACACACACATGCACACTTGTACACACACACACACACACACACACACACACCACACCACACACACCACACTTGCACACACACACACACACACACACACACACACACACACACACACACACCCATCTCTTCAGCAGACAGATACTCAGAGTGCTCGTGTCACTTGAGGATGCCGCCACATGTGAAACCCATGGTCTCCGTCTTTGATCCGGCGAGGCCGTGAATTAAACATGCCCTCCGACGCATGACGGATCTGATGCCGACAGGAGGCTTCTGCTCCGCACAGATGCTACCGTCCAGGGAGTAACCGCCTCCCCCACTGCGCCGGGGGTGGAAAGAAACAAGTGATTGTGTATTCAGTCTTAGATACCGCGCGGACACGAAAGAGGAAGTAGTAGTCATTCGACTCGTTCAATGGGATGGGCGGCAGTAGCTTAGGAGGTAAGAGCGGTTACAGGAAGGTTGCTGGTTCGATCCTCCGAGCTAAGTGTCGAGGTGTCCCTGAGCAAGACACCACCTAACCCTAACTGCTCCTGACGTGTTGGTTGTTACCTTGCATGGTTGGCACCGTCGGTGCCAATTCATACACTGTCGGTGTATGAATGGTTGAGGCAATGTGAGGCAATACTGTAAAGCGCTTTAGATAAAAGTGAGATATAAATGCAATCCATTTACCATTTTGTACTTCAACAGTTTAAGTTATTCAAGATTCAAGATTTCTTTATTGCCAAATTGCCAAAGTACAATGGAATGCTTACTTCCTATTCACTCCTGCAGTATTCTTCACAAAGATACATTCTAAAACACTCTAAAGACCTAATAAGTACAGTAAAAAGTATTCTTCAAAAGAGTATTCTTATAAACATAAATTCTAAAACAGGAGGGAGGAAGAGAGGGAGGTAGGGGGGTAGGAAGGGAGGAGTGACGTGGGGAGCAGGGTATTGCAGATGTTACAGGGAAATTTGTCGCCAATGGCGGGAATTAAACCGTGTTCAATGTGTAATTCCCGCCAGAGCAGATTACGCTGTCTGGACAAAAGGGTTCGGTGTCTTGACCTGTCACCGGCCTCTTAATCTGCTTCAGTCCTCGGCAGGTGTGCCAGCGGTAAACCTACGCTGGTAAACACACACACACACACACACACACACACACACACACACACACACACCCGCACACGCATACGCACACACAACGACACACCGAATCTCACTCTCGCTTACTGTTCTTAGAGTGAGCCACTGGAAAATGGAAGTGATTCACGGAATCCACACAGCAGTATGCAGTTGATGTACTGTGAGGTAAACCATTGTTCTTTTAAATATAATAATAATAATAATAATAATAATAATAATAATAATAATAATACAACAGAAAAGCAGAACAGAAAGAATCCTATGGCTGCAAGCTGGCTCATATATAAATATATATACTGTAGGCCTATATATAAAGGTATGAAACGGTAGCAGGAGCCACAAAGTATATAAACAGATTGTAAAGCAATAGAGAATTGTAAAGAAACAGAAGTACATTTTAAAGGAGGAACTGAATGTTGCTTTAAGAGCGAGAAGAGAGATTTTCACACACATACACACACACACACACACACACACACACACACACACACACACACACACACACACACACACACACACACACACACACACACACACACACACACACACACACATGTATAGTCACTGTACTAATACAAAAATTAAAAACACCAATAATTTAGTCTAGAATCACACAACATGTATTTTACCTTTTGGCAGTCAGTTCGCTCCCCTTATTACTGCATTAGTAATGTTAATTATTTGCTGTTATTCTAAAGTGTTAAAAAGACAAGATAAAATAAGATAAGATAAGATAGAACTTTATTGATCCCGAAGGAAATTCTTGTGGCAGGTTGCATAGCAATAGAATAAAACAATAGAGACATAAACAGTAGAATAATAAAAATAAAAGATAAAACAACTTTATATATGATTGTTTTTCATGATGAGATGAGACTGCGACCTGAACTTCAACATTCTGAAGTGTTGGAGAGATTGGCCAATAGCATTCGCGCCTTCAGCGACCAATCATGTTGGCGAATTCTTCCCGCCGTTTGACCAATCAGGAGTGACGTTGAACTGAGCGGAGAACTGTCGTGTTTTTCCACTGCGGAGAAATGTCGTGTTTTTTTCCAGTCATTCACATCTTCTCAAGCGACACGTTGAGTGTTTAACCTCCAGTGTCTGACATCACTTTAAACATAGAAGTCATCTCTAGAAGTCATTTCACCTGTTGTGTCATAATGATTAATTTAGCTATCGAACTACTTTATAAGCGCTCCGCCATCCTGACCTACGGGCCTCTGACAGGATCAGGCGTCGAGAGTCGCTTTCTCCAGCGGTTGGGTAAGTTGAAACTGAACTTAAACACTAACTATCCTAGTTTTAACACCCCCCACAAAAATGTATAATTAATTTATAATTAATTTAAATGAACGGAGATGGCTTGGTTAGGATTTCGTGGTGAAACGTCGTATATTTGTTGCTGTAACACGCAATAAACAGGGTTCTTGCATAAGTACGCGCTTAACGTCTTTTAAAACAATCTTGTGAGAAATATATTAAATGTACGACAGCGTGATCACTCGTGGGTGGGGGAGGGGCGTACAACAGACCCACGCGCGTGCACGACTGCAGGCGCCATTTTGTGTAACGACTTTCAATGTCAGCATTCAAGTGTTAAAATGGCCAACAAAAATCAGAAAAAATGCCCGGGCAAGTGCGTCTTTGATCCAAATGGGATGGAAAAAGAAGAGTTAACTTGAGTCATTGACAGCAATGTGGCAGAGTCACCCTCTGAGCTCAAAGACTTTCAATGAAGAGATCGTCGCTGGCCAGTATGCCGCCGTCTATTGCTCCTCTCGCATGGCCAGGCGAGTGTGGAACGTGGATTTTCTATTAATAAGCAGCTGGAGGTTGACAACTTCCTTGAGAAGTCTTTAGTATCGCATCGCAGCTCAGTCGGCGGGGGGTGAATGTGGACATCACCAAAGAACTCCTGTATTTTGCCTCTGGAGCAAGGCAACGCTACATGGCCCACTTGGACGAGGAGAAAAAGAAGAAAGTGGTTTCTGAGAAGCGAAATTGACACAGTCGGCAGACGAGTCAACGGGGCACCTTACCTTGATCACGACGTCCAACAGCATGAGGAGGACTGCGAAAGAGTAGCGCAGTGAACTCGCTGTCCAAAACAGGATCGATGAATGTTGGAAGGCGTCAAAATAGGGTAAGAAATTCTAAATATGATGCGATTGTTGTAACAGTTGTTTATTGTTCGAAATGCTTTGCCTTTTACGTTCCATATTAGCCAGGCCAGGTTCGTGTAGGCTATGCATTCAGTCATCGTGCGCTAGTTTAAAGTTATAAAGAACGGTTTGAAACAGACGTTGTTTACAGTTTGTTTATTTTTTTTATGGTGGATGTACAGTATTTTATAGGTTATTTTTGGTCGTGGAAAATGTCCTACCGAGTGCTTAAAAAGTCATTGAATTTGAATACTGGCACCAGTCTGCCTCTGACAGTATCAGGCGTCTAGAGTCGGTTTCACCAGTGGTTCCCAGAGCTCAGCCAAAGTGTGGTGAAGTCAAAGTTCCAAGTTAAGTTAGTCTAAGTTGAAACTGAACTTAAACACATAACTATCCTAGTTTTAACCCCCCCACGCTTCATTCTGAGTTTTCCTTATAATTTATAATTAACTATTTTAAATGAATGGAGATGAAGTCTGAAGGCTCTGGACATTGTCGGGCTGTCGTGGCTGACACGCCTAGTCAATGTAGTGTGGAGGTCGGGGACAGTACCTGTGGAATGGCAGACCATTGGTCCCCATTGGTCCCCATTTTCAAAAAAGGGGACCGGAGAGTGTGCTCCAACTATCGGGGTATCATACTGCTCAGCCTCCCTGGGAAAGTTTGTTCCAGGGTGCTGGAAAGGAGGCTCTGGCCGATTGTCGAACCTCAGCTCCAGGAGGAACAATGCGGATTCCGTCCTGGCCGTGGAACAGTGGACCAGCTCTTCACCCTCGCAGGGTTGTTGGGGGGTCCATGGGAGTTTGCCCATCCAGTCTACATGTGCTTTGTGGACTTGGAGAAGGCCTATGACCGTGTCCCCCGGGGAATCATGTGGGGGGTACTACGGGAGTATGGGGTACCAGGGCCGTTGGTACGTGCCATTCGGTCCCTGTACGAACAACGTGCGAGCTGCGTCCGTATTCTCGGCAAAAAGTCAAGCACGTTCTCAGTGGGTGTTGGACTCCGCCAAGGTTGCCCCTTGTCACCGGTTCTGTTCGTGATCTTCATGGACAGAATCTCAAGGTGCAGCCGAGGTGAAGAGAATGTCCGGTTTGGGGACCTCAGAATTGCATCTCTGCTCTTTGCAGATGATGTGGTTCTGTTGGCTACATCAGACCGTGACCTCCAGCATGCACTGGGGGGCGGTTTGCAGCCGAGTGTGAAGCGGTCGGGATGAGAGTCAGCACCTCCAAGTCTGAGGCCATGGTTCTCTGCCGGAAAACGGTGGCGTGTTCCCTCCGGGTTGGGAGTGAGTTGCTGCCTCAAGCGAAGGAGTTCAAGTATCTCGGGGTCTTGTTCACGAGTGAGGGCAAAATGGAGCAGGAGGTGGACAGACGGATTGGTGCAGCGTCTGCAGTGATGCGGGCGCTGTACCGGTCCGTTGTGGTGAAGAGGGAGCTGAGCCGGAAGGCGAAGCTTTCGATTTACAGGTCCATCTACGTTCCAACCCTCACCTATGGTCACGAGCTTTGGGTAGTGACCGAAAGAATGAGATCGCGGATACAAGCGGCCGAAATGAGTTTGATGGCTTGGTTAAGATTTCGTGATGAAACGTCATCCAGTATTTGTTCCTTCAAGACTGAATACAGGATCTTTTTCACAAGTCTGATCAGCCTTTGGCCTCACCTCCACGCACAGCACCGGGTCTGGAACCAAACTCCTGGAGAGGGGCTGGACCCTCTACTTCTCCGGAGTTGCCCAGGGTGTGAGGCGCCAGGCGGGTGTGGGGATACTCACAAGTTCCCTGGCTGAGCGCCGCTGTGTTGGAGTTCTCTCCGGTGGACGAGAGGGTCGCCTCCATGCGACTGCAAGTCGCTGGGGGGAAGGCTCTGACTGTTGTGTGTGCCTACGCACCAAACAGCAGCTCAGAGTATCTGGTCTTCTTGGAGTCCTTGGGTGGCATCCTGGAAAGGGTTCCATCCGGGGACTCCATAGTTCTACTGGGGGACTTCAACGCACACGTGGGCAATGATGGAGAAACCTGGAGGGGAGTGATTGGGATGAACGGCCTGCCCGATCTGAACCAGAGTGGTGTTTTGTTATTGGACTTCTGTGCTAGTCATGGACTGGCCATAACAAACACCATGTTCGAACATAGGGTGGTCCACAAGTGTACCTGGTACCGGACCACCTTAGACCAAGGGTCGCTGATCGACTTTGTAATCGTATCAGCAGATCTGCGGCTGCATGTTTTGGACACTCGGGTGAAGAGAGGAGCAGAGCTGTCAACTGATCACCACCTGGTGGTGAGTTGGATCAGATGGCGCGGGAGGCTGCCAGACAGACCTGGTAAACCCAAACGTGTAGTGAGGGTGAACTGGGAACGTCTGGTGGAAGCCCCTGTCCGTAGGGTCTTTAACTCCCACCTCCGGAAGAACTTGTTGTGCATCCCATGGGAGGTTGGGGACATGGAACCTGAGTGGGCCATGTTCAGAGCCTCCATTGTAGAGGCTGCAGCTCGGCGCTGTGGTCAAAAGGCTGTCGGTGCCTGTCGTGGCGGCAACCCAAGAACCCGTTGGTGGACACCAGCGGTGAAGGAAGCCCTCAGGCTGAAGAAGGAGGCCTTTCGAGCCTGGTTGGCCCAGGGGTCTCCTGAAACAGCAGACAGGATCTCAAGGCGCAGCTTGAGGTGAGGAGAGTGTCCGGTTTGGGGACCTCAGAATTGCATCTCTGCTCTTTGCAGATCATGTGGTTATGTTGGCTACATCAGACCGTTGTGACCTCCAGCATGCACTGGGGGGCGGTTTGCAGCCGAGTGTGAAGCGGTCGGGATGAGAGTCAGCACCTCCAAGTCTGAGGCCATGGTTGGGAGTGAGTTGCTGCCTCAAGCGAAGGAGTTCAAGTATCTCGGGGTCTTGTTCACGAGTGACGGCAAAATGGAGCAGGAGGTGGACAGACTGATTGGTGCAGCTTCTGCAGTGATGCGGGCGCTGTACCAGTCCGTTGTGGTGAAGAGGGAGCTGAGCCGGAAGGCGAAGCTTTCGATTTACAGGTCCATCTACGTTCCAACCCTCACCTATGGTCACAAGCTTTGGGTAGTGACCGAAAGAATGAGATCGCGGATACAAGCGGCCGAAATGCGTTTCCTCCGCAGGGTGGCTGGGCTCAGCCTTAGAGATAGGGTGAGGAGCTCAGACATCCGGAGGGAGCTCGGAGTAGAGCCGCTGCTCCTCTGCATCGAAAGGAGTCAGCTGAGGTGGTTCGGGCATCTAATGTCTTGACCGCGTATGGTCCATTCCCCTGGCTGTTAATTATGCGCCAAGGTTCCATCGCCTTAGGCACATTGACTCCTATCAGAAGTCCGATGTCCGCATCAATTTCGTTCAACTGGATCCCGTTGAGATGTGGCCACTTTTCCAGATCGTCTTGGGTAGGTATGTTCTCTTTTGAGACTGGGATCTTATCCTGGGTGTAAACCCTTGGTAAGTCGAGGTATGTGCTGCCCTCTAGATTGCCTACCTCCAGTCCAGTGAGTTCGTAGCTCTTGACAGGTCTCTCCTGCCCCATTGTTCGCAGGAGAATCCCTGTTTTACGTCCTTTATCGTTTAGCTGCCTCATTAGGTTCTCCGTGCAGAATGTTGCAGAGCTGCCAGGATCGAGGAATACATAGGTTAAGATGAACTTATTCCCCTTTGCCACCTTGACTCGGACAGGCACAATCGCCAGCGTGCAATCTACCGGCCCCAGATACTTCACCAGCCGAAACAAGAGCACTGCTGACTGATGTTTCCCTGGTTTCAATGGGACCAACCTTTTGTCGAGGTTCCAGGTAGGGCTGGGCGATTTTTTCGGTTTAAACGATTAATTTGCATTTTTAATTTCCTATGGTTTGTGAAATGGCTGAACCGAAAAATCGCGATTTAAAAACAGTTCTAGACTCCGCAGATTTGTTTTGCTTTAGGGGGGCCAGAGTTGAACCAACAAAGCACCGACTACGTCAGGGGCTGGGGGCGGGCTGGGGGCGGGATTAGCAAGTCCGCCAAAAACTTTCTGAGCTCCATTTCACAACAAACCCCGACAATGGAAGTGACTACTCCGATACAACCGCACCGATACCACTTTGGCAACGCAACGTTAACCTTGTAATATTCTGAGCCAAAGAATATTGAAATAAAGAGATGCAACCGAGTTGGCGTTTATGGATGTTTAATAGAAACTGCGCATGGTACCGAGCATGGGCGTAGAATTTAGTGGGGACGCTGGGGACATGTCCCCACTAATTAACAGAGCACCCCCCCCCCCCCCATCAGAACCGCGAATTAACGGAGCACCCCCCCCCCCATCAGAACCGCGAAATTAACAGCGCACCCCCCCCCCATCAGAACCGCGAATTAACAGCGCACCCACCCCCATCAGAACGGCGAATTAACAGCGCCCCCCCCCCCCCATCAGAACGGCGAATTAACAGCCCCCCCCCCCCCCCCCCATCAGAACCGCGAATTAACAGCAACAAAATTGAAGCTGAGCTGTCATCCTACTTGTTGTCGTCTGATACAGACCCACTGCAGTGGTGGAAGGTACATGAAGCTAACTTCCCCAGGAGATATCTCTCCATTCCTGCCACAAGTGCCCCTTCGGAGAGGGTCTTCAGTACGGGGGGTAACATTGTAACATGCCAAAGAGCATGCCTCAAGCCAGAGGCAGTAGACAGGCTTGTCTTCCTCGCGAAAAACCTGTAGACAACTTCCTAGAAAGTTAAAGGGATGTTATTTTGTTTGAGAGTATTTTTTTATTATTAATTTTATTATCATTATTTATTATTGGTTTTTCAGGGATGGCCTACAAGATCATTTTTTTTCAGTTTGATTTAAAAAAAAAAAAAAAATCTTTGCACAATAATGACAGCCAAGTGATGCTGATTATTTATTTATTTTTTTATTCTTGAACAACTGATTTGTTCACATAGGCCTAGATTACTTGGTAATCTCATTTATTTTTATTGTGTTAATAAAGAAAATGTATTTGTTTAGAGAAAAACAGAAAAAAAATCGAGGTTTAAATCGAAAATTGTCCATTAGTTAGAAAAAATCGCGATTTTATTTTTAGGCCAAATCGCCCAGCCCTAGTTCCAGGTTTGAGGTCTCCATATTCTCTGTGTAGCACGGTTGGGTGCCTCTTTTGACACCTCTGACACGTCAGCTTTCGTTTACAGTCCTTGCTTAGATGTCCCTTCGTTAAGCAACCAAAGCAATGGCCGTTCACCTTAAGAAACTCAACTTTTGACTCGTGTCGATGAGTTTTGAACTGTGGGCAATCAGTCAGTGCATGTTTGCCTTGACAGAACCCACATGTGGCAGTACGAGCACTAGGAATGTTGTATTGTTGTTGCTGCTGTTGTTTGAATGACTGGCCACTATATCAAGTCAAAAAACTAGCAAATTCAATTCGGATAACCTCAATGCAACAGTGGTTCAATTTCCATTAAGCTTTGATGCATCAAAGCTTAAATTTTATTATGATCAGTTTTGTTCATTTTAATATTTGTACAACATGTAGTGTTTACACGGGAATGAGGATGTAGTGTGCCAAGTACACAGAATCTTTGACAATGAAGTAGAATCTACAGCGAACCATATCATCCATTTTATGAACTGATTCTTACTGAATTGACAAGAACATTACTAAACATGAGAGCCCACCTTGTGGCTTTGGTTCAGCAGCAGCAGGTGGTGGTGGTGCTTTAGGCCTACTGTAAAAGGTTGTACTTACAACAGTCAGATTCCACATCTTCTGAACTCCCCCTGTTATCCATCCTGATGTCTCCGGGGTTGCTCATCGGTCGGCAACCTGAAAACACAATAGAAAACAAAAGTAAAGCTAGCTAACTCACCGTACTTTGCTACAGATCAACACGTGGCAAATTTTGTGGCTACTAGCATACGTTAGCTAATGTAAGACAGGATGTGTCTTACCTAGAACAGCATCCAGTTCATCAAAATAAGGACACTTATTGGGATCTGATCCGGTTTTCTTGTTTTTGGGGCTGTCACGGTACTTACTTCGCAGATAGTCCAACCTTTCTCGACACTTGGTCCAATCTCCGAAGTCCTGTACAGACGGGCACCGGAGAACGAGGTCTTTGTGAATATTTTACCAAATGATGTGGTTGTGCACCATTGGATCAAAATGCTTTAGTTAACGTGGTTCACCCCACACAGCAATTAAACCGAGTGTCTCCGCGAGTCCAATGTTCAGCCAAAGCCAAGTTACGTGTCAGTTGTAACTGAACTTAAACACGTAACTACCCTAGTTTTTCCTTATAATTTACTACTTTAAATGAACAGAGATGGCTTGGTTAGGAAACGTCATATATTTGTTGCCACAACATGCAATAATTAAGTTGTCAGAAGTGGGATTCGAACCCACGCCTCCAGAGGAGACTGCGACCTTAACGCAGCGCCTTAGACCGCTCGGCCATCCTGACGTACAGTCCTCTCGCCAGTCTGCCTCTGACAGTATCCGGCGTCTAGAGTCAGAGCTAATTTACTATTTTAAATGACGGCTTGGTTAGGAAACGTCATATATTTGTTGCCACAACATGCAATAACTAAGTTGTCAGAAGTGGGATTCGAACCCACGCCTCCAGAGGAGACTGCGACCTGAACGCAGCGCCTTAGACCGCTCGGCCATCCTGACGTACAGTCCTCTCGCCAGTCTGCCTCTGACAGTATCAGGCGTCTAGAGTCAGAGCTAATTTACTATTTTAAATGACGGCTTGGTTAGGAAACGTCATATATTTGTTGCCACAACATGCAAGAACTAAGTTGTCAGAAGTGGGATTCGAACCCACGCCTCCAGAGGAGACTGCGACCTGAACGCAGCGCCTTAGACCGCTCGGCCATCCTGACGTACAGTCCTCTCGCCAGTCTGCCTCTGACAGTATCAGGCGTCTAGAGTCAGAGCTCCGTCTCCTTCAACAAATGTTCTCGTTGTAAGTCACTTTGGATAAAAGCGTCTGCCAAATGCCCTAAATGTAAATAACTACCCATCCTGCTTGTACCTTTAGTAATCATGCAGTACTACTACTAGCCTCCTTGAAACTCGATTCCCAGGCTTTGGACCCTATCAGTCTATGGTTTGTACTGAAGTGAATCTTGATTTAATAGCCATGTGTGTAGCTTAAGAAACTGCTTTTATTCAACAGGCGGGGTTATAACAAAAAAACAAGCCGAGCGTTATTAATGCAAGGAGACGTCCCAGCTCTGTGCTCACTAATGTTCCCTGTGATACTAATTGTACAGAGACACATGCACACTGCAACACACACTCAGACGTACGCACGCACACACACCAAAATACACACACACAACATGCGCCTGTCTCTCTTCAAGGTAGAGTGCCCTCTACAGGGTGTCAGAGGTCAGCCGTGTGTTGAGTGATGGGCCCGGTGGCGGCGGTGATGTGAGTTCATGACAGCCGTGTTCAGTCAGTCTGTCGTTGATGTGAAGCCATGCAGAAGGGTTGCCCTCTGCGGTGTCTGATGCCCCCAGACACCGCAGAGGGGTGAGGGTGGTGAGGGGTGAGTAATATTGCAGCGCTCATGTCCATGGGGGGCGGGAGAAAATGACCAAGATCCATATTTAAAACATGCAGAGTTGTACATTAGTCATGATGAATGAATATCATATCAGAGTTATAGAGCAGAGGCAGTGTTGCTCCTGGCTACAGACACGTGCAGGTCACACATCTCTGATATTACATTTCATGACTCCTCCATCTCTTCCTCCTCCCACCAGGAGACAGCACCTCCTCCTCTACCTCGACTTCCTCTTCCTGCTCCTCTTCCCCCTCCTCTGCCACCCACCCAGGAGAACGCACTTCCTATTTCCCTCATCCACCTCCACCTCCGGCCACCAGGAGACAGCACCTCCTTGCATCTCCTCATTCCTCCTCTACCACCCCTCCCACTTCCTATATATCTGACTCCACCCAAGTGGAGGCAACACCTTCTTCTCTGCATTCTCCTCCACCCAACAGTAGACAGCGCCTGCACCTCCTCTTCCTCCACCTCCTCTTCCCCCACCACCTCCTCCAACCAATAGCAGACAGCACCTCCTCCACCTAATTCCCCTCCACCCAACAGCAGACAGCACTTCATCCACCTAATTCTCCTCCACCTCCTCTTTCCCCACCTCCTCCTCCACCACCCACCATGAGACAGCACCTCCTCCTCCTCATTCTCCTCCAAAACAGGACACTTTTCCAGGGTCAGTGGATGCCCTCTCTCCTCCAGCTGCATGGTCGGGTGGGCGGTTCTTAGATGTCTGTGCAGGTTTATTGTTGACTCTGCTCTGAAGGATATTTTCAATTTACAAGTTCTGCACTCAGCTTTGCAGTCTCCAATGTCGTTGAAATGCAGCCAGATGCTGCTTTTTCTGTTTTTACAAATTTCTGAACTTTTCCTGACGCGCTTGGATTTCAATCTGGCTCCCCCGTCTCTCTGTCGCTCTGTGTGTACCTGGCCTGTACCACTACACTCACTGTCTTTGGAGACATAATGGTATGATCCTTGTCTGTCCTCGCATGTGATTGGCCGCATGGTGTGCCCATCAAAATAAAGTCCCGCCCCTGCCTGCATTGGATTCTCAGCAGAGCTGAGCAGGAGCGGCTGAAGATTCGGCTCTCATCGACGAGAGTCGGCTCTTCTCGTTCGCTAGAAAGAATTGGCTCTTAGAGCCGGCTCGTTCGCGAACGACATCACTAACTCCTGGAGCATATCGCAGAGTTGATATGTGCTGCCACCCTGTGGTGAATATGTGCCACTGATTCTATGAATATACAAAAATATACCTGTATATAGATATACATACAAGAAGTATTAGTAGTGTTTGTTATACCTATATATATATGTCTGTCTAGGACCAGCCTTTTTCTAAGCTTAAGACATTTTATTTAAACTGCTTTACGATGGCTTAAAATATGAGTAGGTGATGACTAATATGATTTCATTATCTTTCTCATAGCGTTGTGTGTGTGTGTGTGTGTGTCTGTCAGGAATACATAATACACAAATTCGCACAGGGAATTGTGCTTTTGATAAATGACCCCTCCATTGTCTACCTCTGCGACAAGCATACGCATAAAATGAGTCATTCATTCACACTCATTCACAAATAATTTACTAACTCATCACTCCAAGGTACAAACTGACTCACCCATAAAGTCACTCACCACCATTCACACACAAGCCAACAGAAACGGCCACATGCTCTCTCACACACACACAGAATACATAAACCCTAAACTCAGAGCAGAGGTGGTGGTTTATTTGAACTTGTGAGTCAGTCCCTATGGGGGGGGGGAGAGAGAGAGAGAGAGAGAGAGAGAGATCGAGAGAGAGATGATTGTACAGTCATTATAGATTATAGGCCGGTATTGGGTCGAAATCTATAATTGTTAATACTATTTTGTAAGGCCACCGAAAGGATCTCTGGGTAGTATCTGAAGGTGAGTCCAGGCGGGTTAATGCCCCTAGTGCCGAGTGGCATTTTAGTCATACCACAATCCGCCACTAGAGGCAAATGTTTCCAAAAAAGCCTGAAATATGCTAAAATAATACAAAATATGCTAAAAGGTAGAACGCTTCACGAATTTGCGTGTCGCTGTTACTGTTACTACACTATGGGACATTTCATGTACCATTGCTTATAGTTACTGCTATGGGACGTTTAATGTACCATTGCTTATAGTTACTGAATATAAATTGTTTTAAACACGGGTCTGTTCCTTGAATGTCTAGTCACTATGTGACTATAACACTGTTCTTGTGACACATTGGTTGTGTCCCCAATGTGTTATATACTACTAGTTATATACTATATTACTGTACTACTAGATACTATATTATAGACTACTAGATACTATATTACTGTACTACTAGATACTATATTATATACTATATTATATACTACTAGATACTATATTACTGTACTACTGGCATGCATGCGATAAAAATGCAAAGAAGGAAAGTAACGAATCAAATGAGTTATTTGTGCTCCCGACAGTGAAAACATTAAACAGCACTCCGTGGAATGAATAATAGAATGCGTCCGAGTCAGAGAGAATGACAATTTATCGCAAATACGATCGCCGCGACCTGGCCTCGAACCGGCGACCTTCGGGTCTAGCGGAACCGCCGAGCTTCGGGGCAGGGGGGGTGCGGGGCAAAACAGAGAAGAATGGCCAGTTTCCTGACAAAGATTCTCTAATGGTTGTTTGAGGCACAGAAACACACATACATACATGATTATACAGTCATTATAGATTATAGGCCGGTATTGGGTCGAAATATCTATAAATGTGTATAATTGTTAACTATTATGTAAGGCCACCGAAAGGAACTCTGGGTAGTATCTGAGGGGGGCTCCAGGCGGGTGAATGGCATTTTAGTCATACCACAATCCGCCACTAGAGGAGAGTGTTTCCAAAAATCCTGAAATATGCCAAAATCATAAAAATATGCTAAAATGTACAACGCTTCACGAATTTGCATGTTATCAGGGAGTGAGAGAAGACAGGGATATAAATTGACACAGGGAGAGAGAGAGAGAGAGAAGAAGGATAAACTTAGTAGGAGGGAGAGAGAGAAAGAGAGGCAGGAAGAAAGAAAAAGAGAGGCAGAGAAAATGACAGAGAGAGAGAGAGAGAGAGAGAGAGAGAGAAAAACAGAAATGGAGAAACTGGAGGGGGAGAGAGGGAGAAAAAAGTCTAGAGAGCGAAAAGAGAGAGAGGGAGGTATAGTAAAAGAGACAGGGGAGAGAGAGAGAGAGAGATGGGAGGATAAAGCACGACATAGAGGCCGGGAGAAAGAGAGCGAAAGGAGAGAGAGATGGGAGGAGAAAGCAGGACATAGAGAGGCCGGGAGAAAGAGAGAAAGGAGAGAGAGAGATGGGAGGAGAAAGCAGGACCTAGAGAGGCCGGGAGAGAGAAAGGAGAGCGAGAGAGAGAGAGGAAAAGACCTCAGGAAAGAGAAAAGAACTCCAGAGAGAGAGAGAGGACTCCACCCTGCTCGTGTGGAGGGCGTCACGCCTGTGGTTTCTCCTCCTGGCAGCTCCGTGTGATTTCATGTCTGCCGGACGCACCTCCCCCCTCCTCCCTCCCTCCCTCCTCCTCCCTTCCCCCTCTCCTCCTCCTCCCTCCCTCCACCCCCCTGACTTAAGGATGCATTGTTTCTCATTCATTCTGCTGAGTAAAGAGAGTGTGTGAGCAGCCAGAGCAACTTTCTAACGGCACACCACCGCTGGAGTGCTTCTGCTGCTGTGGTGAGTGCATTTATTTCTCTCTTTTTTGTGTGCTCTTTTTTGCAACTTGGGAGCTCTGGGTTTGGAGCTTGGGCTCAACTGTTTGTCCTGTAGTGTTTATTTGCTGACTCGGGAGGGATTGGATGCAGTAGTTTTGGAACGAAGCAGAGAGCAACAAGTCTTGTTACAAGTTTTAGGATTTCTGCTGATGCCCCCAGACTGTGCCTGTGGCTGGGAGAGACTGAATGAGTTCTCTCTCTCTCTCTGTCTGTCTCTGTCTCTCTCTCTCTCTTCATGACATGAATGTGGACTATTTATTTTACAGTGTAGCTTTGATTCCAGGCTGAAGGAGCAGCATATTGTCAGGACATTCGTTGTGGACAAGCCACAGTGTTGTTGTTTTTTATTTCTTAATAATCCAAGAAAACTATAGTTGATCGAAATGTGATTCAAACTTACAAGTTGGAAAATGGAAACCAGCATAATGATGTCATCAACACATCTGTGTCTTTCTCTGGTTTTGGAGGAGTTTGGGGAGGTTTCTCCTGTTTTTGAGTACCGGTTGTGTTTCATTAAGACCCTAGAAGCAGCAGCAGATGTCTTTCCTTTTCTATAAAAGTACAAACAAAAAAAATCACGTAGGAAATCAAACCACACAGATAAATATACGCCTGGCGTTGAGAGAACACTTGGTCACGTTTCACGAGCTATTGGGATATCAAAGAATGTCTAGAAGACTAGATTTCTAGCAGATGTGGTCAAATTAAAGTTTTTGGCATACCGTTAAACGTGTGTGTGTGTGTGTGTGTGTGGGGGGGGGGGAATCAGAGGGCGTTTATTTTGAGTGACCTTGGACCCCGAGCGGGCGGTGTTATCAAACCCATCTGGAGGAGGAAATGGATGTTAGACATTTTTTTGTGCATTAAAAGTCGGACGACCCAATTCAAATCTTTCATTTTCAACACAACTTCAACAGAAGTCAGTGGTGTGTGTGTGGGATTCACTACCCACACCCACCCACCTACAGCAACTGTTACTGTCTCACACACACAGTGTTTGGCCGAAACAAACACACACAGCCACACGCACACACCCAAACACACACACACACACACAACAACACACATCCACACCCACCCACATGTGAGGTTCAAACAGTGAGACGGTCGTTTGTTTACAACGTGTGACACGGCCTTTTCAAACAGACGGAACCCGTCTGATGAGCTGTGAAAGACACAGCAGAAGCAGTGGAGCTATTTAGACACTTGGGGGGCCCCTGGGGGCCCGATGGGGGGGGTCCCTTAGGGGCCCCTTTGTCCACCTGGGAGAGATGCTCCTGACACTTCCTGTCTTTGTCGTGACAGAAATGTGACGCCGCCACCGCCGCTCACGTTTCTCTCCGGGCCGTTCATCACCTGATCCTCACTCCCATCCTCACCCTCACCTCGCCTCACGATTGTGTTGTGTGTTTGTGTTGAGTTTTGTCTTTGTGATTTGTTGTGTTGGGTGTTTGTGTTGTGCTGTGTGTCTCTCATCCTCACCTCGCGATTTTGTGTGTGATTGTGTTTGTGTTGTGTGTCATGTTGTGTGTTTGTGTTGTGTGTCTCTCATCCTCATGTCTCCCGTTGTGCATTTGTGTTGTGTGTGACATGTTGTGTGTGTTGTGTTGTGTGCTTGTGTCATGTTGTGTGCTTGCAGCTTGTCTCATGTTGTGTGTTTGTGTCGTGTTGTGTCGTGTGTCTGTGTGTTGAATCTACAATACTGTATGTTTAACATGGAGGGCTTCAGCCAATGCTAATGCATGTATGTCTATATAGTCAGCACTCATCCCCAAATCAACATGTTTAAAGGCAGGCGATCAATTAACATGATTGATGCAGTTTAACCTGCTGAAGGGTTCTGGTGACGACACCCATCACACCATCCATTGATCAAGGCAGGAGGTGTGTGTGTGTGTCTGTCTGCAGGGCCAGGGTCTTGTGTTATCGAGTTATCATGGTGGTCCCCACTCCCCTCGTATCATTTCCTGTGTGTTGAAGACGGCCGACTCTCAAAGATGTGAAATGTCGAGCAAAATCTCAATGGAGTCATTGTGCGTCCTGCCATTCAGTCTTTCTTCTTCTTTTGTTTTTTTTTGTACAAGCGATTGAAGTGTTTTGAGGGGCGGCAGTAGCTCTGGATCTAAGAGTTGTTGTTTGGCAACAGGAAGGTTGCTGGTTCGATCCCCGGGCTCTGCCTCCTAGCTAATTGTTGCCGTGTCCCTGAGCAAGACACCACCTAACCCTACCTGCTCCTGACGTGTTGGTTGTTACCTTGCATGGTTGACACCGCCGTCTGTGTATGAATGGGTGAATGTGAGGCAATACTGTAAAGAGCTTTGGATAAAAGCGCTATATAAATGCAATCCATTTACCATTTTGAATGCTAGCAGACAACCACACGGAACATAGGATCCTTTTACAAACCGTTTTAACAAGATGGACAAGCGTGCGAGAAAACATTTAAGACAAAGACTTTAAGACAGCAAAACAATAAGGAAACCAAGTCAATGAAAGGAGAGAGAGGGGGGAGAGACGGAGGGAGGGAGAATCACCACACAAGGAAATATTTGTGTGTGTGCTGTGCTGTGTGTTGTATGGCGAGAACATACAGGCGCAACCCGTGCCCAAGAGCACTCGGGACAGTCGGGGGGGGGGGGGGGGGCGGTATCATGTGGCTGTGGAACCGCCGTCACAATGGACTGCTTATGTGGCGCTGGGCTACCACGGTAACGGCCAGTCAGTCTGCAGCTAGACCCCCGGCGCATCGCTTCTCGCGCTTGTGTGTGTGTGTGTGTGTGTGTGTGTGTGTGTGTGTGTGTGACTGGCCCTTGGCCCTCAGCATACGGCCGGACTTGCAGCCCGGGATGAATGGTCCCTCTCTCTCTCTCTTGCTCTGTCTCTCTCTTGCTAGCTCTCTCGCTCTCTATCTCTTAGTCCATCTCTCACTCTATCGCTCCCGCTCTCTCTCTCCATCTATCTCTCGCTTAGTCTCTCTCTCTCACACACACTGTCCGTCTGCTGGGGGACAGATGAGGCAGTCACTGTACCAGGGCACCACGAGACAAAGTCCACACAAACGCACGCACACACACACACACAGATGAAGTCTCGAGTCTCGACGGCAGCGGAGAAGATGTTTTTCAGCCGGGTTTGTTCGCCTAATTTGCAGTGGTCATAGTGACATCTGTAAACATGGTTTGTGGTGTTTACTGTACAGACAGAGCATGCACCTGATGATGTGCGGGAATCAGTGGCTGTCTCCTGTTCGTCTGTTGTTTATTGTTCTCGGCAAGTTTAGGTTCATTTCATTTTCATGGATGCAGTTGTGCACGAAATAGCAGTCACCACTCGGTCACAGCCGAAATGACACTATAAACTTTTTTACGACTAGGCTGGTCGTAGTAGACACTATGACACACAGTAAGAACACCGTAAGGTTAGACAAGCTGCCATTGTAGCCAGGCTCAGCCTCAGACCCTCTGGGGGGTGCGTTCAAGCACGGCTATGGTTAGCCCGCGTGGGAGCTTTTGGTGGGGGGGCGGTGGGGTGTTCAAGCCAGCTAGTCTATGTGTTGGTTTAAAACTAAACAGGGCTTCGCCGTGTTTTGTCTGTGCTCTGGGAACCGTGAGCGAAGCGGTTCTGGTTCACCGCAGAGGCCTGGTGTGGGTTTTTTTTTGTCTGAGGCAAACCGAGCACAGGGCTCCGTATGTCAGGATGGCCGAGCGGTCTAAGGCGCTGCGTTCAGGTCGCAGTCTCCTCTGGAGGCGTGGGTTCGAATCCCACTTCTGACAACTTCTTTGTTACAGTGACAAATGAATCATCTGTCGAGTACCAACTGCTAACCGTACCAAGCAATCTGCATTCATTTAAAATGAATGTAAAAGTTAATTTAAAGATTTAAAGTTAATAAGTAATATTAATAAATAAATAATAAGAAGAAAGATATTTATATATTAGCTTGGTAACACTTTACAATAAGGGGGCACAATAACCATTCATTGATATTAGTTAATTTACTGCATTAACTAATCTCAATTAATCATTAGTGTGCCCTTAATAATATGTATTACCATTAACTAACAGTTAATTAACAGTTAGCTAATCAGTCTAGTGAGCATTTACTATTGGTGCTCATGTTAACTAAGGTATTCATCAATTGCTAATCGTCAAATCGTTATCTGAGTCGAGATGATGAATGTCGAGATAAAATTGACATTTTTTTTACCCTGTTAGCACAAACACAGCCCACTGCTGCATATGTGCTGTCCTCAGCATACCCAGAATCACAAAAAAACAAAAAGACTCAACAAACACACAAAAAAACCTGCGAGTTTGACAAAAGACACCGGAAACAAACAACTGTTGGACCAGGAGAGAGGAGAGAAGAGAAAGTGAGTGAGAGTAATCTGGACCATGACCCTTGACATTCCTGTTGCCTTCCTCGTACTCAAGAGAGCGCGGCGAGGCGTCTCACTCACGTCACCGCAGACGCACGAGGTGTGTGTGTGTGTGTGGCAGTGCAGGGGGTCACTGATTGCAGCAGAGGTGGGTGGTCAAGGAAGGTGGGTGTGGGTGGGTGGGTGGTGGTGGTGGTTGAGGGGTCTCAGGTCAAGATCAAGGTTGAGGAAGGGGGGGGGCTGTTTATGGAGGTGTGTGTGGGAACAGCGGGGGGGGGGGGACCCTGAGACCGAGCTCTCAGATTACGCCAACAGGCAACAGCCAATGAGATTTGAGATCAAGAGCGACCGACCAATGGGGTTTGATCTGGTCAAGAACGGCCAATGGGATGTGAGGTCAAGAGGAGGAAAAGGGGAACGAATGGACCTTTCCCTACTCAAGCGGCAAGTCCCGTCCCCCCTAGTTACTGTTGCTATGCCCCACAAGCTCTCCCACAGCTCTGCAGCATGTTAGTAATGTCCACTGAACAACGCCCCCCTGCTGATGATTCTCTCTCAAGGATTCCTGACAATATCGCTGGATGTTATTTGCCAAATGCCGCTACTTTATCTAAGAGAGTTGTACAGAAAGACCTGAACTATTTGACATAAGGAAATATTCATGACATTCGGATTTCGGACGGAGCAGACGACAACATAAAACTTGATGCTAAGTGTTGGCGATCTATGCTGAAGACACAAACGCCTCACAAACTCCACATTGAAATTCGTCAGGACGACATCGTGGAGTCCTACTGCTCATGTAAAGCAGGGTGAGTACGTTAGTGATGTTTACAATGAAAGATCTGCTAACTACTAGCTACAATGGGCTAATCACCGAGCTATGCTAATCAAACGATGGCGCGGTAACAATCTGGTCCGAGTGAGAAAAAAAATGCACTGCTCAATGTACCTGTACACTGAAATAGGTGACAAATAACCTTTGAATTTTAACTAATTATCGAGCTTTGTAGCTTTTTGTGTCGGCGCTGCTGTACATTGATGTGTGGAGTCGCTATCAACCATTTGATTGTTGCACTTGTGAACTTTCAGTGTTTTAAGTACATCATAAAAACCACTGTGTTCAGTAATTGCCTTATCAGATACAGCACCTGGAAATAACTCAGACACGAAAATGACAGAACCACTTGGATCACATCCAGTCAATGCTTTGAGGGTTGTGCTTGACTTCTAGTCACTATAAAGCTGACTCTGTAAAGCCAGTGCAATTGGCACCTGGGTCTTACATTCAGTACCATCAATAATGACTGAAGTAGAAGGACATTTTTTTCTAAAGTTTTCAGGCATGTTTTTAATAATAATGTCTCTATGAGGCCATATGTAGTTGTCCAATTTTAAAATACATAAGCTCTATCCATGTATTAAAAACAAGTTCTGCAGACTGAAACGCGCTCCCTGTAATCTCTCTGGATATCTGTGTTCATTATTGCACGTTCCCCAAGCGCATCTAAGAACCATGTTGTTCTAACTAATTGTATCTGTAGTCTAATCTATGAACACAACAACACGGGACAAGCTTTGTTTGTGGGACATCATGGTGCTCTATTGCAAGGGGCGTGGTCTTAAGAAATCAGGCAATCTTATTGGTTATTATTCTCGACAATGTGGAAAGGTCCATTGGGAGTGCGTTCACTGTTCACAACAACAACAGCTAGTTCCTACAACTTCGACAAACAACGGCTTCGAGAAAACAGGAATGCTGGTAGTGTGACGGGCCAGTCTGCTGCATCTCTTCTAACAGAAACCGTTGGTGTTAGAGTGCGTGAGTTGCCGTGTTCCCGCGAGATTTGGCGAGGTTTCAGAGCAGGTGTGATTAATCAGACAGTCAATGGAGTCCTCATGGGTGCCCCCCTAAATTGTTCCAACTTAGTCTCCTCGTGTGGACCACCCACCCGATGGCAAGGCAAGACTGACTTAAAAGTCTTTTTAAAAGAACTTTAAAAGCCACCTTGTGTGTTGGAACCTTAATCAGAGAAAGGCTGGTTTTGGGGGAAGAGGGCGTATGTGTGGGTGTGTGTGTGCACATCATAGCTGGAAACGGGAGGTCACTGGTCAGGGGTTAAAGGTGGCAGTAAACACAACATGCACGGGCCAGAAGTTGAGACCTTGTGACCTTGTGATTGTAGACAATGGTCCTGTACGCCAGGCGTGCCCTGGTCGCTCACTCAGGGCTTCTGGGTACTACTGCTTCCTGTCCAGTCGAAGATAACACATACATCTTCACCATGCTGTCTGCTGTCGCCTGCAAAATATTCCCTCTATTATGGTATGGCATCAAGATTGCCTGTGTGTCCTCCAGGATGGGACGGCAGGGAGCCTTGGTGTCCTGGCACAGGAGTACTCTCACTTCTACGGGACCTCGCTCAGCAACGTGTCTGAGAGGATGGAGGAGCTCCGCAAGCGCAAACTAGTGCAGGACGCAGACCAGGTGAGCAACCAGCATCCTGAACATGTCCACACTGTACCTGTACAGGTGAGCAGCCAGCACCCTGTTCACACTACTGTACCTGTACATACTACAGTACCTGTACAGGTGGGCAGCTAGCATCCTGTACACTGTACCTGTATACACTGTGCCTGTACAGACTTTACCTGTACAGGTGGGCAGCCAGCATCCTGTACACTGTACCAGTACAGACTTGTACAGGAAGATGCTTACCTGTGCAAGTCTGTACAGACTGTACCTGTACAGGTAAGCACCCAGCACCTTGGGGATGTGCTAACGGAGATCATCCTGATTCTGATGTGGTTACTGTTTTGTATGTTTAGAGTCATAACGTGTGGACACTATTACATAAAAAGATCAAATCAACAGAATAATATAAGATATGATGGTACTTTATTAATCCCAGAATCCCTGGGGTTAATAAAGTATGGGTAAAAAAAAGAATATAGAATGCAGTAATAGAAAAAATATATCTATGGGCAATGTATGAATATCTATGTAAAACATACGTTTAACACATCGCATCCAGACTTTTGACTGACTTTTTTTTATGTACAAAAAAACAAGGAAGGATCCCCACAAGTAACTCGATAATGAAATCCTGAAAGATGAATCCCGGTGAATCAGCAGCAAGCACCTGTGTTTGTGCAACATGGCTAGGACGGCTCGCGGCTAGTAGCTAGCAGCTAACGGCTAGCAGCTGGCACAGCGAGCAGCTAAAGGCACAGCTAGCAGCACGTGTGTGTGTTATTCCATGCTGCGGCCTGGCTAGCTCTGCCACCGACTAAATATTATGTCTATTCCTGTGCCTGTGTGTGACAACGCTATAATTTACCCCCCGCGCGCGTGTGTGTGTGTGCGCGTGTGCGTGCTCCTCTCAGGGAAAGATTGAGTCAGTCGCCTCCTCGTCCGTGCAGCTCCGCACCCAGATCCAGGTGAGCTGATCAGTCACTCATACCGCCCAGTCATCTCAGACAACCATCACAATCACCCACCCTCCCGGTCCCTAGTCAGGGTTATCTCCTCCAGGGAATGGACAGTAAAACAGTAAAAAGGTCGATCTCATGTTAAGAGTTCACGTCCCGATGTCTGTCTGTGTGTCTGTGTGTGTGTGTGTGTGTGTGTGTGTGTGTGTGTGTGTGTGTGTGTGTGTGTGTGTGTGTGGAGGACGATGGAAACGGGGAGGATGTGGTGGTTGTCGTCAGTAGTCCGTCTGAGCGATTGTCCCGGCAGAGTTTGGATGTGTGAGGGTGTCCCCAAGGTTCCCAACCCAATGCTTTTGTTCTTGGCCAAACTGTTTCTTAGTTCACCCTTTTTTTTTTTCTCCTTTACATTTTGTTCTGAAACAAAACACTTACCGTGCTTACTTTTACATGTTATTTAGGAAATGAAACACGAGACTCTAAACCCCTAGGTACGTTTAATAGTCTGTCGGTCTGTCTGTGTGTGTATGTCCCTAAACCATAAACACAGCCAGTTATAGCACTAGTTAGCCGCTAGCCCTGCACACCATAAGTAGATAGAGAGTTAATGGAGTATTTGTCCAACGGTTAAGAAAACATATGTATATGGAATCATTACCATGTGTTGGGTTTGGGTTTCAGGTGACCTCTCTCTCTACCTCTCTCTCATTCTCTCTACCTCTCTCCCTCCTCTGTGTGTGTGTGTGTGTGTGTGTGTGTGTGTGTGTGTGTGTGCTGTGTGTGTGTGTGTGTGTGTGTGTGTGTGTGTGTGTGTGTGTGTGTGTGTGTGTGTGTGTGTGTGTGTGTGTGTGTGTGTGTGTGTGTGTGTGTGTGTGTCAGGAATCCCTGGGCCTCAGCAGTGCCATGTCGACCCCAGAAACGGATCGACGGTGAGAGATAAATCTTTCCCTTTCTTTCTATCATTCTTTCTTCCTTTCTTTTTTTCTTTTTCTTCTTTCTTTGTTAAAACCCAACCAAACACACATCACACCATATACTATCCCACCCCGGTGAGTCACGGTGACTAATGCTTTTGTCTCATGTGTATATATAAGTACGTCATAATTGCTACGTAACACCTGCAGCCTGCAATCGTCTTTATTTAGATTTATAACTTGCCGACGCGTAGGGACTCTGTCCCCACTTCCTGTCGCCCCGCGCTCACCTCGCCGAAGCACTTCCTCCTCATCCTCCTTCCCGCCATTGTCCACTTTGAGGCATTTTCGAGGATTCGTCATGTTCTGTCAGTGGAGTTCCGAGCCGCGGGGTCACGGGGGGGAAACGGAGTCATCCTGACTAATGACAGCTCTGCTTTTGGATTGAATTAAGTTGCACAGCAAAAGTACACCGCATGACATGATCAGTTTTGGAAAGTCATGTTTGTCGTGATTCAACGTGGAAGACATTTTGTGAATGAAACCCACAATTCTGAAGTGCTGATTTCTGTTAAAATGTTAAGTTTGTGCACGCAGGTCTTAATCACGGGGATTACGGCTGCCCCCTAGTGGATGGAAAATGTAATGAACTCAATAAGAATTTGTTCCCTGCCAAAAATCTACAACAAGTGTCAGTTGATGGCGAGAGAGAGAGAGAGAGAGAGAGAGAGAGAGAGAGAGAGGCGCATAAAATGCAACGAACAATGCCAGAATGCAATGAAGAGAGGCAGACAATTACACCGAGAGAGAGAGAGAGAGAGAGAGAGAGAGAGAGAGGTGGAGAGAGAGAGAGAGGTGTAGAGAGAGCGAGAGCACAGTGGTATTGCAGGGGCCGCGTTCCTGCTGGTGTTTCTGCAAAAAAGGCCGTTTTGTGTGTGAAAAGGGCCCATTGTCCCCGCAAACGGCCGCATGGCAGTGACCTCTTGTTCATCAACAGCGAGTGGGGACTGCAGTCACTCGGACCGGCCCCCCCGCCTCTCTCTCCCGCCTCTGACGCCGTGGGGGCTACAGGGGCCACAGTCTTGCTTGCTGGTGATGTTCGTTTTTGTACATTTTTGTAGACTTTTTTTTGTTGGTTGATTGGACGTGGAGGAGGAGGCAAGAACGGACATAAAAGGAAGTGTTGAGCGGCATATTACGGGATAGTGGAAATCATGAAGAAGATGGTGTTGGAGAACAGGTATTTGTGTCCACCGTCTGTCTGATGGGGGATTTGTGTGTTTTTTTGTGTGAAAACTAAACGGTTCAGTTCTCTGGTTTCGTGTTTTGTGGTTCTCTAGGTTCCCCGTGCACAAGTCCAGTTCGGATGACGTATCAGGGGGTAAGCGAAAAAAAGAATAAAAAAATAGTTTACACACAGTTTTCTATTGTTCATACTTGCACATTAGTGGGGTAGAATGTCTTGTCAAACTTGCTGCTCAAATATTAAGTGGTTTATAGTTTGAATTATTCAACAAGATTTTTTTTTACTATGTGAATGTATGAAAAAAAGTGGATTCTTTTTTATTTAAAACGCAACTTAAATTGGGTGCTCTAGTTGTAACTATTGAATAAATATGAATATTTGTGAACTGTTATGTAATATTCAGGTGTGGTTTTAATTTTTTTGTATTTTGACACAAATACATTGAACTCTACAGGAAAGTTGGAAGGCAAGAGGAAGAACAAATCATTTTGGCAGAATTTCCGGAAGTCGCAGAAAGGGGTCACACGACAGACATCAAGAAGTATGTTGGGGTGGGGTCAAAGGTCACCCCGAAGAAATGTGTGCTGTGAACTGTGAACCTTTCTGGTTAACAAGAAGTTGGAAAGGGTGGAAACATGCGATTGGGCGAAATTTGAGCCTGTTAGTGCAAAACACGCTAGCATCATTACGACGTGTAAAGGTCCTGTATGTAAGAATCATGAATCCGTTCAGGGACTACATGTAGGATTTTACAGCACAAATCGCTTTAACCCTTTAAGTTGCCAGTTTGTGAGCAGGTTGTGGTTGCGTAGAACAGCTTTTGGGCTGATTGGTCTTATATTTGAGTCGGATCGGATTTCCGGGGAAAAAAGTAATTAATTACAAAAAAAAGAAAAATAGCTTTTTTAAATGTGTACAGGGTTTAATTATGATTATTCCGTCAGTGGGAGATGACGTGGGTTTCGTGGCCAGCGAGATCACCATGAGCGACGAAGAGCGCATCCAGCTGATGATGATGGTGAAGGAGAACATGATCTCGGTGGAGGAGGCACTGGCCCGGGTAAGGTGATGTCACGCTCTCCCATAATCACTCACACCTGGTGGCATAATATGTCCCCTTTAATCTCTCTCTCTGTCTCTGTCTCTGTCTCTGTGTCATCCCCTCAGCTGAAGGAGTTTGAGCTCCAGAAACACCACAACTTCAGGTCGGAGCCCGCGGAGTGGACCGAGACCCCCTGCGGACCCCCCGCCCACGACCCCTTCAGCTGCAATGTGAGCCGCCGCCCACAATACACCCCCTGGTCCCAGAGAGACAGACAGAGAGAGAGAGAGAGATATGGAAGGAAGACAAGAAGAGGGGGAGTGATGAGACAGACAGAGAGAGAGAGAGAGAGAATGGATGGAAAGACAAAGTTGAGAGAGAGTACATCTTGTTTGTTTGTCTTGTCCTGCTGAGTCA
This sequence comes from Coryphaenoides rupestris, assembly GCA_002895965.2. Lineage (NCBI taxonomy): Eukaryota > Metazoa > Chordata > Actinopteri > Gadiformes > Macrouridae > Coryphaenoides > Coryphaenoides rupestris. The sequence goes on along the minus strand of PIJE02001494.1, from coordinate 67,637 downwards.
CTGCTCCGGGCAGAGGGCTGTGTGTTGGAGGGGCGGTGGAGGTGGTGTAGCTGGTGTACCGAGCCAAGGCTGCTGAGCTATTGACATCACCCCACACTCTCTCTCTATCTCTGTTCCTCTCTCTCGCTCTCGCTCTCTCTCTCTCTGTGTGTCTCTCCTCCTCCTGAACCCCCAGTAAGCCCCTGCCTCCCCAGGGGACCTCTACACACACACACACACACACACACACACACCAGGGCTTACGGGGGCGACCCGCTATTCATGGTGGTCAAAGCGCTAACCCCCTATTGTGCGGTACGGGGGCGAGCGACGCGCTGTGATCTGCAGGCCACAGCTCTTTATGACAAGGTGGGGTGATCACACAGACTCTACATGTCTCTCTGTCACGTTCTCTCTCTCTCTCTCATATTGATTCACTCACACATTCTCTCTTTCTGCCTCCGTTTGTGTGTGTTTGTGGAGATATGTGTGTGTGCAAGCTTATTCTGTGGTTCGTGCGTGTGTGTGCGCGTGCGTGTGTGTGTGCGTCTCAGCGTGGGGGCGTGTGAATAATGACCAGGAACAGTATTACTAGTACACACATGACCACGTTTTATCCGCTGCCCGGAATAGTCCCCTGATAAGCGGTGACCTCACTGTGTATCGCTCCTTAAATATTTATCCGTCAAGTGTTTTTATTTAGGGCCCCGTCAACAGATAAGTGGATCTCTCGCTCTCGCTCTCGCTCTCTCTCGCTCTCTCTCTCGACATATCTTTGTGTTCTGATCACAGAACTTATACAACTTGGAGGTTGTTTACATAAACTTCCACACAACTAACACACATCTTGCCTTGAACAATATATTTTGTGACAATAATTCATTAGCGTGTGGAAAGTAATTGTTGCTTAATGTACTTTGACAACTTATGTACTTTAATTCTCAAACATTCACACTTTCTACGCCTCTCTTTTTCTCTTTCACTCTCACTCGATGCCTTCCTTGTAGATGTACACAAAGAAATTAGGTTGTTCTAAATATCCTGTCGGAATCAGCTGTTGTAAAATGTACTTAAGTGAATATCTCTGAACTTTACTGAACTTTACAGGCGTGTGAGCTGTCGGACACAGAGCAGGAGGAGTCCCTGGCCTTCCGGAGGCTTCACAAGCTGGTCAACTCCACCCGCAAGGTCAAGAAGAAGCTCATCAAGATCGACGAGGGCAAGAAGTCGGCCTCAGAAGGTACCGGTGCTGCTGCTGCTGCTGCTGCTGCTGCTGCTGCTGCTCAGACGCTTTCAACTGAAACTGAAACGGCAGCCATTTTATGTTATTAACGTTTGCGTGTTGAAGAAAACGGTACTAAACATTTGTAAGTAAAAAGAAATGACATACACATTTTTAAATGAAAAATAATTATATTTATAAATGGTACTAATAATTGTACTGCTGCGACCACAGTGAATAATAATAATAATAATAATAATAAATATAATGCAGTGAAATCTGAATTGTATTAATTGTAATTTTGTATCTTGTCCCTCTGTACCCAGAGTCTGGGAGTCTGGAAGCGTCTCCCCGCCACCTGGTGGGAGGAGATATGTCCGCCGTGGCGTCTCTGTATGCAGACGTGCACAAGAGGCAGACAACGGCGGCGGTGGCATGCTCCACGGACGGCGCGGCGGCGGTGGACGCCCTGGCCGCCGCCCTGCGTGACCAGCTGGCCTATGACGACCGCGACTCGGACAGCCTGCCCGCCTCCGCCTCCGCCTCGCCCTCCTCCAGCAGCCTCGACACCTGCGGCGGCAGCCACGGGACCGCCTTCGGCAAGACCCCCGCCGGGGGCAGCCTCGGCCGGCACCGGGGCCACGGGCTCCTGACGGGAGCGAGGAGAGATGCGGGTGGCCGCCAGGCGGGCGGGGGCAGCGGGTCCTCGCTGTCAGAGGTGGAGGGCCGCGGCGGCGGGGAGGAGCGGTCGGCTTTGGCGCGCTCGGTGACCGAAGGGGAGCTGCGACGTCGCGCCCTGAGTCCCCTCAGCATCCCCGGGGTGAGCAGTGGTGACGTGGCTTTCGTTGTGGCTTTCATAACGTGGCGTGGCTTTCATTGGGACCAATCTCGAAGCGCTATGGGTGTAGGGAGTTCTGTAAGTCCTGTAAGGAGTAGGAGTTGTATTTCTTGTGTGTATTGTAGTCAAACTGCATTACTACAGGTATGGCTAAAACACATTACAAGATATCTTGTCATACTTTTTGTTAGATTAAGAAGCTGTGTTGATGTTGCTCATCTGTTTGCTCATCTGTTTGAGTGTATCTTCTATGAATAATGCGAGAAACACAAGCTTTACACTGTTAATACATCTCAGGTTTGTTTTCCTGCTGGACAAAGCAAAGACATCTGCGTGTCACTTTTGATTTTCTTATGAAATCATCTTTTCCCCATTATGTGGTGACTCAAGAATGGAAAAACTACGACAAATCAGGACCCTCAAAATCCCCCCCTCCCGCAAAAAAAATCTTTTGCCGTTCAAAACTGTTTTCATTACCAAACTAGTATCTAAACCATCCACCATGGAGCACGAGTACCGGGGAAAACTAATTGTAAAAAGAGAAAGTAGCTTGAAAGTCTGAAATTGTATTAATATTATTATTCTTATTTTTCCGTCCACAGAGAACGTGTAGCTTCGGAGGGTTTGATCTGAACAACCGCATCCTGCACTCCTTCCACTGCGACTGTGATTATTTCGTACGTGAAGCCTGCCAAAAACACAGAATACAGTTGAACTCAAGAAAGTCTCTCATTGTGTCATTTATTCTCTCTCTTGTTCTTTGTGGTTTCTTAACATCAGAACAAAGATGGAGGACGAGGAGGAGGAGGTGGCGCGAGGGACGGCGTTAAGTCCCCGACCTCGCCTCGCATTTCTCTCGGCAAGAAGGTCAAGTCTGTGAGGGACACCATGAGGAAGCGCATCTCCAAGAGATACCACTGCTCCCTCTCCGAACAAGTACGTCCCACAACCACTACCGCCCACTACTGTTCAATACTGTTCACTACACTGCTTTTCATCTTAAAGTGGTAATCTCGAATTTCCCTTCCGTGCTCTTTGGTGACACCTATGGGCGACATTTTTTATGCCATCCAAACAGTGTCGCATGAGTGACGCATCGGTCCGCTGGCAGTTGTTTAATGGCGGATACTCCGTTGACTCTAGCAGAGACCGAAAAAACTGTACGTCACTTATCTCCAAGAGATACCGCTGTTCCCTCTGCGAACAGACTATCCGCTACCGTTCGCTAACCTTAGCTACCGTTGGCTACACGTTACAGCTAAACTTAGATAGCCTCGCTCAGCTAAACTCTGCCGATGCTACGGAAACATAATGAGGAAGCATTATGTCCAAGAGATGCCACCGTTCGCTGCTAGTACATGTGACACCTATTTTAGCCTCCCTGAGCTAAATTCTGCTGATGCGTCTAAAAGATATCATGGCTTTGTAAAAGTGATTTAGGATTCGCTCCTGATTGATGTTTTTCCAACAAATCGGGCCAAAAGATGTTGACATATTGGATTTATTTCACGTTAAGATCTAATTCCCTCCCGCTCAACAAGAATCTCTAAAACAGATGTGATGATGTCATCCAGGCCAGGAGTGGGCGGGGCTAACATTCCAATAACCTATCGGCAAATCCCATCTCTCATCCCATGTTTTGTCTTCTTGTCCAAATATTCTGTTTCTTCTTGTGAAATACGTCGGATTACTAAACGGAAGATGAATGACGCCCTCCCCGTCCACTCTGAAATGTGTTTCAAATTTAAACAAAAATGTACAAAATTGAGTAATCGGGATCATTCCTGTGTGTCTGTCTGTCTGTCTCTGTCTCTGTCTCTGTCTCTCGCTCTCTCTCTGGGGGTGTAGTCCAGTCCAGACCGGGCGGCCAGCTGTCCCCAGTCCCCCCACCGGGACCCCGTCTCCCCGGGAAAACCGAAGCTGAAGCCGGGGGGGTCTGTGGAGAGTCTCCGTAGCTCCCTGAGTGGACAGAGCTCCATGAGTAAGTCTGCCTGGGTGTGTGCGTGTCTGGCTGAGTGGGGGTTGTGTGTGTTGGGTGTGTGTGTGTGTGTGTGAGCCCAACGCAGCTCAGAATAGGATGCTTCAGATTCTGCTCTATTAGCACGTTATCAAGTGTCGGGAAATGTACACAACAGAACAACTCACGACCTCGGGAGTCTTTGCCATGAGCCATCCATCTGATGATTCAACCGGGTCGAAAAGCCCCAATAAACACCCGATAACAATAACAGAAGCCTGGCTAGCTGGCGCACACACACCAACGCACCGATGGTCCTCGTCTAAACACGCACATGTGTTTGTGTCTCACACACACACACACACACACACACACAGTATTCCTCCTTCCCTTTCTCCTTCTTCTTCTACTGCTCCTCCGGCGGCAGTAGCTCAGGAGGTAAGTAAGTGGTTGTCTGGCAACAGGAAGGTTGCTGGTTCGATCTGGGGCTCCTCCCCCTCCTCCTAGCTAAGTGTGGAGGTGACCCTGAGCAAGACACCACCTAACCCTACCTGCTCCTCCTAGCTAAGTGTGGAGGTGTCCCTGAGCAAGACACCACCTAACCCTACCTGCTCCTGACGTGTTGGTTGTTACCTTGCATGGTTGGCACCGCCGTCGGTGTATGAATGGGTGAATGTGAGACAATACTGTAAAGAGCTTTGGATAAAAGTGATATATAAATGCAATCCATTTACATCCAGAGCTCTGGGACTTGTAAATTCCCTGACTGAGGAGAGGAGGCTTGGCGAGTCAGTGACCTCTCTTAAAACGCTTCCCAAAACACACGTTTTACAATGTGTTTTTACGTGCCGCTGTCTTTCTAACGGTTCATTGGAATTTATTCATAGTTTTATTGTATTTCTTTTATTTTATTCGCCTTTTACTCTCAATTAGTTTTTTTTTTATCTCTTTCTATATTTTATTCTTGAGACATGACATGAAATAGAATAGAAGAAAAAAGGAATAAAATAAAATACTAACTTGCACTTATTTGCATTCCCCATTGTACACCCGTGAATTGTGCTGCTACTCTACCATTTAGTATCGTGTCGTTTGAAGTTCTTTTCTTCTGCGGTGTCTGCAGGCGGTCAGACGGTGGGAACGTCCGACTCCTCCAACAGCAACCGAGAGACGGTGAAGTCTGAGGACGGGGAGGAGGACGAGCTGCCGTACCGTGGGCCCTTCTGCGGTCGCGCCCTGGTGCACACCGACTTCACCCCCAGCCCCTACGACACAGACTCCCTCAAGCTGAAGGTATGAGCTGATCACCAACCTCACTGGCCGCCAACACGGGAGTCACAGAAGTCCGTAGTCACGATGACTCCTGATTTTGTTGAGAGCAATTTGAAAGCAATCAAAATTTAATGATCATGAAATTAAATAATGAATTAATTTATGAGTTATTCATGTTTAAATTGTTATTATTACTTGGAGTAAATCATAATAATCATTATGTTCATTATGTTATGATTTGATTGATTCCTCTGGTCTTGATCCACATCTGCGATTGATTCCTCTGGTCTTGATCCAGAGCTGTGATTGATTCCTCTGGTCTTGATCCAGAGCTGTGATTGATCCCTCTGGTCTTGATCCAGAGCTGTGATTGATTCCTCTGGTCTTGATCCAGAGCTGTGATTGATTCCTCTGGTCTTGGTCCAGAGCTGTGATTGATTCCTCTGGTCTTGATCCAGAGCTGTGATTGATTCCTCTGGTCTTGATCCAGAGCTGTGATTGATCCCTCTGGTCTTGGTCCAGAGCTGTGATTGATCCCTCTGGTCTTGATCCAGAGCTGTGATTGATTCCTCTGGTCTGTGCGTTGCGCCGCAGAGCGGGGACATGATAGACATCATCAGCAAGCCCCCGATGGGCACCTGGATGGGGCTGCTGGGCGGGAAGGTGGGCACCTTCAAGTTCATCTACGTGGACGTGGTGAGCGATGTGCAGCAGGAGGAGGCGAAGCCCAAGAAGAGCCGCAGGAGGCGGAAGGCCCGGCAGCCCAAGCCCACCTCCGTGGACGAGCTCCTGGACCGCATCAACCTCAAGGTAGCTCTCTGGTCCAGATGGGCTGGGTTGGCTTTATGGTTCAGCTGCTTTGGGCTGGGCTGGTCTGGTCTGGTCTGGTCTGGCTGGCTGGTCTGGTCTGGTTGTGTCCGGCCAGCCGGTCTATGTCTCCGTTTCCGATAAAGTCAACGTAGATTACAGTTGGATACAGATAATAATAATACTGTACTCCAAGACTAGCAGATGTTGTGCTTTAGCTCAACTTGTAGATGAATATGGCATCGATAAAGGATATAAAATACATAATCGTATTAATCATAATCAAGGTAAGGGTTTGAATCAATCGTGATATTTCTTTTTTGTCATTCATCCACATGCACAGTATACAGGAATGAAATGTTGTTTCTCACCGACCGAGGTGCTGCTAACACACACAAAATGACAACATAATATAGAAAATACAATATAATATAAAAAATACCAAAACAGGTGTGCAAAAGATTGACAAAATGAAATAAATACATTTAAAAAAAGCCCTTTGAGACTAACTACAAATAAAAAATACATTACATTTACATTGAGGGCATTTGGCAGACGCTTTTATCCAAAGCGACTTACAAAGAGTACATTTGTTGAAGGAGAGACAGCAATATATCACTGTGGTCCCTGAAGATAGGAATAGAGCTGTTTTCGAGCATTCATATTTACGAGACGATGGTCATATACAAATATACGAATACAAAAATACAAATAAAATCTTGACTCCTCACCCCCCCAGGAGCACCTCCCCACCTTCCTGTTCAACGGCTACGAGGACCTGGACACCTTCAAGTTGCTGGAGGAGGAGGACCTGGACGAGCTGAGCATCATGGACCCCCAGCACCGCGCCGTGCTCCTCACCGCCGTGGAGCTGCTGCAAGAGTACGATGGTAGGGAGTTCAACAAGGTTCTAGTCGACGACTAAAACCAGACTGGAAACTAAATTGCAGGACGATGATATTTGATAATTAGTCAAACGAATCGTAGACGACGCTAAAAAACGAATCTGTTAATGTGTAGTTACGCCCCCCCCCCCTGCTGGCGGTGTTGTGTCCCTGCAGGCAGCAGCGACCCGGAGCAGCGTGGCGGTGGTGGCGGCGAAGGCGAAGGCGAAGGCGAAGGCCAGCCAGGTGACAAGGATCTCCTGGAGAGGCAGGGCTTGCTGGGCCACGCCCCCCGGGACTCGGGCTGCTACGAGAGCAACGAGAACCTGGCCAATGGTAACGAGGGCCCCACCCACCTGTGACACCGCTGTGACACCCCCCTCTCTCGCTCTCTCCCGTGGGGGGGCCCCGAGTTCGAACCCGACCTCCGACCTCCGCCTCAGCCTTACTCTTCACCGGGGAGGATGACTCCTGCCCGTCTATCTTTGGCTTCTTCTTTTTCTTCTTTTCCTTCTCTTTTTTTAGTTTGCTTCAGTCTGATCATCGACCACCTCTTCGACGCCATGTTTCCACACTCTTGTATTTTTTTTTTCTTCTCCTTCCGACACTTTTTTTTTCTCGGCTGTTTTTCCTCCAGACGTCGGTTGCCGTTTCTCTATGACGCTGGCTTCTTTTTTTTTAACTCTTTCTTCCGTCATACTCAATTCTGTCTGCACGTCCGCCAAACGTAAAATCAACTCAACTGTCGCTAAAGATATCGGAAAACATCCGTACTCTACACTTATTGTTCTCTCTAGCTGAGAATTACATCTGCATCTCGTCTCAAAGCTCACCCAAACTCACTACATTTTATGGTCGGACTACGGAAGAAGCATTTGGAAGCTTTTTGAAAGCTGTATATTTTTATATACGTATGTACGGGTGCTTTTAGATCTACTTCCCATAATATCCTCGGTTTTGAGAACTCGTGGTGGTTTTGCTGAAAATGCTGACAGTTGAGACAAAAGTGTGAGAAAAAAACTGGCTTTTAAAATGACTTGAGAAAGACTTGAGGAAAAACTAAGATAATTCTTGTTGTTGTGGTGTTTTGCCTTGTGGCAACATGATGAGTTGTTGTGCTAAGTGTATATAGCGGCCCTCCTGAATGTCGGAAGGCATCGTTAGCACATTTTTTTTCACACTTGTACATTTCAGAATTCGAGAATTTGATGTTTTTTGTGTCTATTTTTCTAATTCAACACCATAACGTTGCAAAACATTATTACGTGCCTGAAAAACTGCATCTCGCAGATTCATTAAAAAAAACATATTTACTAAATGGTAAAATCTGCTTGTGGAAGTATGGGATTTTGTATAATTGTAAATGCACTTAAATGTATAAAAAAAAAAATATATATATTATATATATATAACAAGGCCTGTTCTAATAGGGTGAACAAATGGTACATTATTGCTCTATAGATAGACTATAGATAGACCTCTGACTTATATAAAGTATATACTATTTGTAGATCAGAGGTCAACTAACATCTGACAGAAGACGGTGCTAATATCTGCCTCTATTTCCATTAAACTAAAAATAAAATGCTTAACGCATGGACTGGTCTGGCATGCTTCTTTCTATCTGTTTTTCCCTTTATTCCTTCTTTATTTCCTGTTTTCCTGGCTTTCAACCACCCTTCACTCACATTCCAACAATTACTGCTTATTATTACTTTATTATATTTCTTTGCTTTACCGCTCATACTACCACTTTAGCACTCGCTTAGCTGCCATTTTGGCTGCTTTCCCTTAAAAGGATTCCTATTTACGCTAACACCAGGTGTGAGCGTGATTTAAAAAAACGGTCAGAATGGCCCCACTTGGCATCACAAGTGTGAGTGCCCACCAGTCTGCTGGATAGATCAGCCTACCCAGTAGACTGTAGCAACTGGTAGGCTGATCTATCCATAGCTACGTGATCAGGAATCAGCAAGATTTATCTTTGTTTCCGATCAACTTACCCTAGATTACAGTTAGATACAGATAATAATATGATAAATACAATTATTTATTTTCTGTCTTTTTTTTAATGCCATATTAATCTACAAGGTGAGCGTAACCACAAAATCTGTTGACAGTATTATTATCTGTATCTCACTGTAAATCTACGGTAAGTTGATCGGAAACAAAGATAAATCTCGCTGATTCCTGATCACATAGCTATGGATAGATCAGCCTACCAGTTGCTACAGTCCACTGGGTAGGCTGGGAAACTAATCTATCCAGCATACTTCTAGGTGTCAAAAAACCGGAGATGACACCAGGTTTTGAAACGGCTAGGAATGGCTGATCACTTTAAATCATACATCAAAAACAGTTTGGTTGTTCTCCACATCAGACGCTAACCGACACATGACATACGTTGCGATGCACTTGTCACTTCCAGGACGGGACCAACGGACGTCGTCCATCAGCAGGTCCTCCTCCGGCTTTGAGTCCGGAGGCCATCCCCTGTCCCCACAAACCCCCGTCTGCCCCAGTAAGACCCCCCTTCTGGGACACCCGGTGGGGTCTCACTCCCCACCACCGACGGAGCTCCTGTGGGTCCCCTGGGCCAGACGAGGGGAGCTACGAGAAGCCGGAGCTGCGGGAGCTACGGGATGTTAGCGTGGTTCCAGCCCCCCAGCAGCAGCAGTCCCCCAGGCGTTGCTTCTCCCTGGGGGACCTCCAGTGCCGACCGGGTGGTGCTGGTGGTGGCGGCGGTAGCAACCTGGAGGACCTGAAGCTAACGGAGACCGGCTTTGTCGTATCAGAGGGGAGACAGCCGACATCGGATCTCCGTGGAAACGTGCGTTCCTCTGGGTCCGTCGTTCGCGTGACGTTTGACGTGGATCCGAATTCCGAACCGCGGACGCTCCGTCGGCTAGCGCACGGCTCAGATCGCCCCGCGGGGCGTTCCCAATGCGTCCCAGGTCCAGGTCTGCTTCTCCACACCCACACCCAGACCAAGGACCAGACCCCAAGTCTGTATCTACGGAACGTACGTCGGACATCGGTGTCTTCGGCACACCGGCGGAGGAGGACAACAGAGACCCAGATGGACGTGGATGTGAAGTCCGGACCGGGTCCGAGTCCCCTGCTGCAGTGGCCGGGGCGGGAGGAGGCCCCTGGGAGAGAGACAGAAGCAGATGCAGGCTATCGACTTGACCTCTGAACCCTTCTCAGACAAGGTACCTAGCTTGTGTGTGTGGTGTGTTGTGTGTGTGTGTGTGTGTGTTGTGTGTTGTGGTTGTGCGTGTGTGTGTGTGTGTGTGTGTTGGTGTTGTGTTGTGCTGTGTGTTGTGTGTGTGTGTTGTGTGTGTGTGTGTGATGGTAGGCTGATCTATCCATAGCTATGTGATCAGGAATCAGCAAGATTTATCTTTGTTTCCGATCAACTTACCGTAGATTTACAGTGAGATACAGATAATAATACTGTCAACAGATTTTGTGGTTACGCTCACCTTGTAGATTAATATGGCATTAAAAAAGACAGAAAATAAATAATTGTATTTATCATATTATTATCTGTATCTAACTGTAATCTACGGTAAGTTGATCGGAAACAAAGATAAATCTTGCTGATTCCTGATCACATAGCTATGGATAGATCAGCCTACCAGTTGCTACAGTCTACTGGGTAGGCTGATCTATCCAGCAGACTGGTGGGCACTCACACTTGTGATGCCAAGTGGGGCCATTCTGACCGTTTTTTTAATCACGCTCACACCTGGTGTTAAAATAGGAATCCTTTTAAGGGAAAGCAGCCAAAATGGCAGCTAAGCGAGTGCTAAAGTGGTAGTGTGAGCGGTAAAGCAAAGAAATATAATAAAGTAATAATAAGCAGTAATTGTTGGAATGTGAGTGAAGGGTGGTTGAAAGCCAGGAAAACAGGAAATAAAGAAGGAATAAAGGGAAAAACAGATAGAAAGAAGCATGCCAGACCAGTCCATGCGTTAAGCATTTTATTTTTAGTTTAATGGAAATAGAGGCAGATATTAGCACCGTCTTCTGTCAGATGTTAGTTGACCTCTGATCTACAAATAGTATATACTTTATATAAGTCAGAGGTCTATCTATAGTCTATCTATAGAGCAATAATGTACCATTTGTTCACCCTATTAGAACAGGCCTTGTGTTATATATATATAATGTATATATATATAGATTTTTTAAATACATTTAAGTGCATTTACAATTATACAAAATCCCATACTTCCACAAGCAGATTTTACCATTTAGTAAATATGTTTTTTTTAATGAATCTGCGAGATGCAGTTTTTCAGGCACGTAATAATGTTTTGCAACGTTATGGTGTTGAATTAGAAAAATAGACACAAAAAACATCAAATTCTCAAATTCTGAAATGTACAAGTGTGAAAAAAATGTGCTAACGATGCCTTCCGACATTCAGGAGGGCCGCTATATACACTTAGCACAACAACTCATCATGTTGCCACAAGGCAAAACACCACAACAACAAGAATTATCTTAGTTTTTCCTCAAGTCTTTCTCAAGTATAGTATAGTATAGTCATTTTAAAAGCAGTTTTTTTCTCACACTTTTGTCTCAACTGTCAGCATTTTCAGCAAAACCACCACGAGTTCTCAAAACCGAGGATATTATGGGAAGTAGATCTAAAAGCACCCGTACATACGTATATAAAAATATACAGCTTTCAAAAAGCTTCCAAATGCTTCTTCCGTAGTCCGACCATAAAATGTAGTGAGTTTGGGTGAGCTTTGAGACGAGATGCAGATGTAATTCTCAGCTAGAGAGAACAATAAGTGTAGAGTACGGATGTTTTCCGATATCTTTAGCGACAGTTGAGTTGATTTTACGTTTGGCGGACGTGCAGACAGAATTGAGTATGACGGAAGAAAGAGTTGATTTTACGTTTGACGTATGACGGAAGAAAGAGTTAAAAAAAAAGAAGCCAGCGTCATAGAGAAACGGCAACCGACGTCTGGAGGAAAAACAGCCGAGAAAAAAAAAGTGTCGGAAAGAAAGATAAATCTGCCCACCAGTCTACTGGATAGATCAGCCTACCAGTTGCTACAGTCCACTGGGTAGGCTGGGAAACTAATCTATCCAGCATACTTCTAGGTGTCAAAAAACCGGAGATGACACCAGGTTTTGAAACGGCTAGGAATGGCTGATCACTTTAAATCATACATCAAAAACAGTTTGGTTGTTCTCCACATCAGACGCTAACCGACACATGACATACGTTGCGATGCACTTGTCACTTCCAGGACGGGACCAACGGACGTCGTCCATCAGCAGGTCCTCCTCCGGCTTTGAGTCCGGAGGCCATCCCCTGTCCCCACAAACCCCCGTCTGCCCCAGTAAGACCCCCCTTCTGGGACACCCGGTGGGGTCTCACTCCCCCACCACCGACGGAGCTCCTGTGGGTCCCCTGGGCCAGACGAGGGGAGCTACGAGAAGCCGGAGCTGCCGGGAGCTACGGGATGTTAGCGTGGTTCCAGCCCCCCAGCAGCAGCAGTCCCCCAGGCGTTGCTTCTCCCTGGGGGACCTCCAGTGCCGACCGGGTGGTGCTGGTGGTGGCGGCGGTAGCAACCTGGAGGACCTGAAGCTAACGGAGGCCGGCTTTGTCGTATCAGAGGGGAGACAGACGACATCGGATCTCCGTGGAAACGTGCGTTCCTCTGGGTCCGTCGTTCGCGTGACGTTTGACGTGGATTCCGAAATCCGAACCGCGGGCGCTCCGTCGGCTAGCGCACGGCTCAGATCGCCCCGCGGGGCGTTCCCAATGCGTCCCAGGTCCAGGTCTGCTTCTCCACACCCACACCCAGACCAAGGACCAGACCCCAAGTCTGTATCTACGGAACGTACGTCGGATGTCGGTGTCTTCGGCACACCGGCGGAGGAGGACAACAGAGACCAGATGGACGTGGATGTGAGTCCGGACCGGGTCCGAGTCCCCCTGCTGCAGTGGCCGGGGCGGGAGGAGGCCCCTGGGAGAGAGACAGAAGCAGATGCAGGCTATCGACTTGACCTCTGAACCCTTCTCAGACAAGGTACCTAGCTTAGCTAAGTGCTGGAAGACGTGTGTGTGTGTGTGTGTGTGTGTGTGTGTGTGTGTGTGTGTGTGAGTCAATAGAGGCAGATATTAGCACCGTCTTCTGTGAGATGTTAGCTGACCTCTGATCTATAAATAGTATATACTCTATACAAGTCCGAGGTCTATAGACTATCAGAACCTTGTGTTATCAGTATATGCAGTGTTCCTCACGGTGGTGTTTATTGACGACAAATCTTCCCCTTCTCGTGTCGCAGGGATCCGACTCTGGGACACACTCCCGGGTCTCCTGTGGGTCCCTTTGGAACCCCAGCCAGCCCTACTCTCACCCCTTTAACACGGACCGAGGACTGCATGTATAAAGTTTTTTAGGGTAATACTGGAAATGGACAGAAAGGAGTCGCTGGCTTTTCTTTCTGAGACAATGATTGACTAAATAAGTCTTGAAAACTTTCCAAGAATCCATACTAACCACGAGAGCAGGTTCATGGCAAACTGATGCCTGAGGTGGTTATGTGTGACGGTGTGGATTAGATGCATGCAAGCTACTGATTATCATTAATATAGTTTGAAACAACAAGGTAGAGGAAGCCTTTTTAGGGCAATAAAGGACGCATATTGTATAGCCACCATTTCTTTATTTAATATCTGACAGTGTTTGACAATTACAACATACCAAAAAAGGCATCCATTTAATAAAAGATTACAAGATATATTAATTTCCTTCATTTCTTTACTTAAAAAGAGCTGTAATATTGTTATGCGCATTTTCGAGTGGTCATCTACTGTGGAGTTCTGTTTCAGGTTCTGGATTGTCTGTAGCAAAGCAGCGAGCTCGGGAATCAATGTCACACAAGGCAGCATCACTCGGACATTTGGGGATGGGAAGAACAGAGGAGCATTTACATGTAGACACAACAAATCGTCTTGGGAAGCAGACGTGGAGACGCTCCCGCACCCCCGCCTCCCAGACGGCCATCCAGGGAGCAGGGACAACAAGGCCTTACATGGAGACCCTTCCGTCCCCACCCCCCAGACAGCCAATCCAGAGAAGCCAGGACACCAGGCCCCACGTGGATATGTAACAGACAGACAGACAGTTAACTTGTGAAGCAGGGATACCACGGCCTCACGTGACCCACATGGAGATGCACCCGTCCCTATCCCCCCCAGACCACCAGCCCAGGAAGCAGGGACAGCAAGGTCTCACGTTGAGACGCTCCCGTCCCCACCTGCCAGACAGACAGTCCAGAGAAAAGAGGCAACAAGTTCCCACGACGACAACACCAGTGAGTGCATCTCAGAGGCCTCCCAGGGCCAACAGATAAGAGTGAAGCTAACTAGTCACGTAGGCCAAACAGCTAACTAGTCACGTAGGCCAAACAGCTAACTAGTCACGTAGGCCAAACAGCTAACTAGTCACGTAGGCCAAACAGCTAACTAGTCACGTAGGCCAAACAGCTAACTAGTCACGTAGGCCAAACAGCTAACTAGTCACGTAGGCAAACAGCTAACTAGTCACGTAGGCCAAACAGCTAACTAGTCACGTAGGCCAAACAGCTAACTAGTCACGTAGGCAAACAGCTAACTAGTCACGTAGGCCAAACAGCTAACTAGTCACGTAGGCCAAACAGCTAACTAGTCACGTAGGCCAAACAGCTAACTAGTCACGTAGGCCAAACAGCTAACTAGTCACGTAGGCCAAACAGCTAACTAGTCACGTAGGCCAAACAGCTAACTAGTCACGTAGGCCAAACAGCTAACTAGTCACGTAGGCCAAACAGCTAACTAGTCACGTAGGCCAAACAGCTAACTAGTCACGTAGGCCAAACAGCTAACTAGTCACGTAGGCCAAACAGCTAACTAGTCACGTAGGCCAAACAGCTAACTAGTCACGTAGGCCAAACAGCTAACTAGTCACGTAGGCCAAACAGCTAACTAGTCACGTAGGCCAAACAGCTAACTAGTCACGTAGGCCAAACAGCTAACTAGTCACGTAGGCCAAACAGCTAACTAGTCACGTAGGCCAAACAGCTAACTAGTCACGTAGGCCAAACAGCTAACTAGTCACGTAGGCCAAACAGCTAACTAGTCACGTAGGCCAAACAGCTAACTAGTCACGTAGGCCAAACAGCTAACTAGTCACGTAGGCCAAACAGCTAACTAGTCACGTAGGCCAAACAGCTAACTAGTCACGTAGGCCAAACAGCTAACTAGTCACGTAGGTCAAACAGCTAACTAGTCACGTAGGCCAAACAGCTAACTAGTCACGTAGGCCAAACAGCTAACTAGTCACGTAGGTCAAACAGCTAACTAGTCACGTAGGTCAAACAGCTAACTAGTCACGTAGGTCAAACAGCTAACTAGTCACGTAGGTCAAACAGCTAACTAGTCACGTAGGTCAAACAGTTAACTAGTCACGTAGGTCAAACAGTTAACTAGTCACGTAGGTCAAACAGCTAACTAGTCACGTAGGTCAAACAGTTAACTAGTCACGTAGGTCAAACAGTTAACTAGTCACGTAGGTCAAACAGTTAACTAGTCACGTAGGTCAAACAGTTAACTAGTCACGTAGGTCAAACAGCTAACTAGTCACGTAGGTCAAACAGCTAACTAGTCACGTAGTGGCCTACGTGACTAGTTAGCTGTTTGGCCTACGTGACTAGTTAGCTGTTTGGCCTACGTGACTAGTTAGCTGTTTGGCCTACGTGACTAGTTAGCTGTTTGGCCTACGTGACTAGTTAGCTGTTTGGCCTACGTGACTAGTTAGCTGTTTGGCCTACGTGACTAGTTAGCTGTTTGGACTACGTGACTAGTTAGCTGTTTGGCCTACGTGACTAGTTAGCTGTTTGGCCTACGTGACTAGTTAGCTGTTTGGCCTACGTGACTAGTTAGCTGTTTGGCCTACGTGACTAGTTAGCTGTTTGGCCTACGTGACTAGTTAGCTGTTTGGCCTACGTGACTAGTTAGCTGTTTGGACTACGTGCAGCTCCACGATCCCCTTACACCTCTCACGCCATCTATCGTGAGGCCATCGATAGCCTTCAGGCCCACCTAGTCATCGGTTAGCGGCTAGTATAGCTCCGTTTAGCGAGCTATCCAGTGACCTTAAGCGTTATCCACGTCAGGCAACGTAAAAGACAATGAGCCATAAACCATTAGATAAGATAAAAAAAAATTAGACAATGAAATTTGATACAGCCACATAATAAAGAAGAAACCAGGGGCAGTCTAGCATCATAAGGTGTTCATGGCTAGTTGTGGCCATAAACGGTGACCTTAACTGTAGTTAGCTGTTTGGCCTATCCCAAGATCGGTTAGGCAAACAGCTAACTAGCTCACGTAGGCCAAATTAGCTAACTAGTCACGTAGGCCAAACAGCTAACTTAGTCATGTAGGCAAACAGCTAACTAGTCATGTAGGCCAAACAGCTAACTAGCTTCACGCTAGGCCCAAACAGCTAAAACTAGTCACGTAGGCCAAACAGCTAACTAGTCACGTAGGCCAAACAGCTAACTAGTCACGTAGGCCAAACAGCTAACTAGTCACGTAGGCCAAACAGGTAACTAGTCACAACAAATATCTTATCTGTAATATCAGTTATCAACAGTGTTGGACAATCAGATCATTTAAAAAAGGCATCCTTTTAATAAAATATTCTAAATATATATATTTTGTTAAATACATTAATTTCTTCTATATTTCTTTTCTCAATATATTTATCAACGCATTCCCTAAACTAGTAATACAATCGGCAAAAACAATTTCGACCATCACTTCCAAAACATAACATATTAGATAATTTATGTAAAGAACCAGTTAGGGGTTAGACATCTTCCTCAACAATGCCGATCACAGGTTAGTCTGCACACATCAAGAATCGAACCCAGGACATTTCACCTGCTAGAACCACTAACCACTGCACACTGCACCGTCCTGGTCCACGTGATCACCGGACACACTATTTATTGAGCACTTTTCAGATCCGCGATTACAAAGTGTGTCATACAATCTTCTATTAACCTTGCAATTATGAATGCTTGTTCTATGCTGTTCTATTCTTATCTGTATGCACCACAGCGATATATGTCTCCTTCAACAAATGTACTCTGTAAGTCGCTTTGGATAAAAGCGTCTGATGTATGTAAAACATACTGGAGCCAGTGTAAAGAAGCTAAACAGGAGTAATGTGTTCACGTCTCACATGGAGTGGGGGCGGGAGGAGGACCTCACAGCCTGGCCTGCGGGGCGCATCTCCCGGAGACACTGCTTGACCAGCCCCAGCGCTGGTCCAGCGCCTTGCCCCAGCTCAGCGTCACCCCGCCGCCTCCGTGGCCGTAGTTGCGACCACGGGGACCCGCCTACCGCCGACGCCCTCCCTCCTCCGTCACCAGCACCGCCCGCTCCACCCGGGGGTTCCTCCGATCGGGCCTCAGACCCACCCACTCGCCAGCACCTTGCCCTTGGCCAACGACGGTTCCAGGAGGCAGCATCGGCGCAGGATGCTCTCCGATGTCGGCGGGGTCCACCTGGAGGCCTCCAGTCGTCCTCCTGCCGGGTGCCCCCCCACCGTGACGCTGTGCACCCGGGGTAGACGTAGGTCTTGCCGTCGCCGTCGCGGATGAAGTGGCTGAGCCAGGGCGCTTGAACCTTGAGCACCTGGCCGCGGACGGGACGCACCTGCCCGTCCCCCGCCAGGGCCCGTGACCCCAGGCCGGAGCAGTTGACCACCAGGTCGTAGCGCCCGGCCAGCTCTTGGAGGCTGCTGACGGTTCCCTGCTGCACCTCGCCACCCGCTTTCCGGAACCTGGAACATTTCAATTAACATTTAAAGGACTGTGAGCATGATTAGCAATCCAAGCGGGTTTTGAAACTGCTTGGAATGGCTGATCACCCTCACACCTGGTGGTAAAACATGTCTCCTTTAAACATTTAATTCTATTTATAGTTCTATTTTGTAGTTTTTCTCTATTTTGTGTTCTTTATAATTACTGTCGGCTGTCGGGCGTTTTGCACAAAAAGTTTTTAACTCACTGTTTATACTCACGTGTAAATTGTGAAGTTACAATAAAATACTTGAAACTTGAAACTTAAACACAGAAATTAGGAGATCATTTCCCATAACTGTACCTCACAATTTCATTTAAAAAAAAATTGTATTCATTATTTCATTTTTCGTTATTGATTGTTTTAGTGGATTGTTGTTATTCTTAAGTCACTCACACAGTGTGAGTTCGAGTTTGAGTTTTAGGGTTAGCGAGTGATGTTGAGTAACTCATCAACACTTTAGTTCCAGCTAAAGTCCAAGTGTTATATGAAAAGATAACAACTACACACGCCTGTGTTACCTCTTCTCCAGCCAGGGCAGGTACGAGGTACATTCACACTTCAAGCTGGTGAAGGCCTGGCCAAACCGGTGCTCCGGGAACCTCCTCAGCTCGAGCTCGGTGAGGGGGCGAAAGCCCAGTACCACGTCCGACCAGAAGGGGACCTTTTGGGCGGGAACCTCTCTGAAAATTTGCCAACTAAAATGGAAGAAAGAAACGTATTACAAGTTTGTTTGACTAGATCAGTTTACCTGTCGGTACAGTACAGTCCACTGGGTAGGCTGGTAGACTGATTCTAGTAACCATATATCTCGGTGGACATTCTCACTTGTGATGTCACTAGAATGTCGTCACATGGCAATTGTGAAACAATCACACTCACACCTGGTGGCGTAATATGTCCCCTTTAAAGCCTGTGTGTGTGATGCAACTTTTTTCTTTCGCTGCAGTCAGCCAACAGTTTTGTATTATGAGGATTATATGGGTATTTAACCCACAACTCAAGGATTTATTGCTCAATCATTTTGATATGTGGAGAACACACTTTATGGCATGATGGCTACAACAGGGGAATGCTTTGTAATATTTCGCAGGTTCAACCTTTGAGTTGTTATTATCGTGAAGGTTACTATTTTCCTGGCAGCTTGTTGGTTAAATAGTAATTCTGGCAGCATCGTCCGACTGACCTACCCCGAGCTCAGCACCACCCCGGCATCAGGCGCCTGGTCGGACTGAGCGATCGCTAGGAAGTGATCGAAGGAGTCTTTGAACCACCGCCTCTGTCTTTCCAAGGGGATATCTGAATGAGAAAAATAAAAAAGCACTCAAGATACAAGATTCAAGAATTCTTCATTGCCATATGTAACAAGTACAATGGAATGCTTACTACCCATTCACTCCTGCAGTATTCTTCTCAACTTAAATTCAAAACAACTCTGAACAATTGGTAATATAGTACCTAATAAGTATGGTAAAAAAGTTAAGTGAAGTAAAGTAGCAAGACTCTTGGCTGTTGGTGCAAAAATGTAGTAAAAGTGTGTGTGCAGTACAGGAATATTCTCACACCAGCATAAAATAAATCCAATAGCATGACCCATGACACCAGCGCCCAATACCATGCATGTTAATCAAGTACATGAATCTGACATGCATTGGGTGATTTAATAAAAGTATGCATTGTTAATTATTAGTTGTAGTGGTGGTGGCGGCATTATTATAATTATAATTATTGTTATTGTAATTCTTATTTCAACTCATGGCCAAGACATTGAGGACAGGTGGTTTGTGTGACGCATGCGCAGTCGTGCCTGGGTATTGCGTCATGAACAGGATGCCCGCGGCTCCGTCGCTCGTCGTGTCGGGGCTGAAGCGCGCCGCCGCCAGCGTGACCGCGCAGCCGGGCAACGCCTCCGCGACGCACACCGCCGTGGAGAGACCGATCACACCCGCGCCCACCACCACCACCCGGACCCGCTTCATTCCGCAGCGAGGACTAGTCCGTACACACACACACACACCTACCTGTAAACATTAGAGACATGTGCAACTTTATACAGAAGAAAACAAATATCCATACTCTTTTATATCCATTATTTAAAATACAGTTAAAATAAGCATTAATTTTAACAGTCTGCAAAAAAATTCCTACCTAAGATAAGATAAGATGAGATACAATAGAACTTTATTCATCCCGAAGGAAATTCTTGTACAGTAGAATAATACAAATAAAATAACAGATTTACAAATGTACAGTAAGTCTAGGAAGTCCTAGGAGTATAAAGGAGTATCAGAATCAGAATTGCTTTATTCTCCAAGTAGTTTTCACATACGAGGAATTTGCTGTGGTTGTTGGTGCATACAGACAACATAAGAATAATAATAATAAGAATTAAAAAGCAAGTAGTGCAAAAACGACAAGAAGCATAAATATAAAATAAAGTAGAATAGTATGAATGGTATATACAATACAGAATGATTTCTGAATGATGAGATATTTACAATACAGAATGATGAGATATTTACAATATTCCAAGCGACGCCCCGTGAGACCACCTCACACTGGACGAGGTCAGGGGGGTTAAGATACATGAGATATATAAAGACGAGGGAGTACATCTCGCTGACTCCTCCAATAGTATAAAGTATAAGTATAAAAATATAGGTAAGATATTGCACGTACCTTAGTGTTGCTGAGTATTTGCATTGACGCTCTTGACTTGAAGAACCTGTCTAAATAGTTCTCACCTGAGCTTTCAGCCAATAGGAGGAGGTCAGGTCCTCAAAGAGATGTGTGGGTTTTTTCTTTCTTTCTTTTTTTTTTTTAAATTTAAGTTGCTGTCATTTCCAATTAACATTCACAATTATGCATGCATTTTACACATGCAACTGTTTTACTGTGCATGCATATTCCAAGCGACGCCCCGTGAGACCACCTCACACTGGACGAGGTCAGGGGGGTTAAGATACATGAGATATATATATACGTTAAGATATATAAAGACGAGGGAGTACATCTCGCTGACTCCTCCAACTCTTACTGACTGACGGACTAACACAATGTGTTGTACAAAACAATTATTCATGCACAGGTTATTTGTGTGTGGAAGTCCCACACACACACCAGAGTTAGGATCCACACCTCTATTTATATTATTATTTATATATATATGAAGTGCTGGTTTATTTTATTATTTTTTACTGCTGCGCTCCTTCCATCCTCACGCAAGGTTCTCGCGAGAAGAACACACGCAAGGTTCTCGCGAGAAGAACACACGCCGGTTCTCGCGAGAACACCACACACCGGTTCTCGCGAGAACACACACGTCATCTGGTTCCGCGTCGCGCTACGAGCCCTACAAGGTAAGGTCCTAAAAGCACAGTATTCTAAATATTACGAATGCCCGCTCAGGCGTCGTGCAGCGTCACAGTTCACATCTCATGTTATTTACGCGCTCAGTGAGACGATATTGTGGTTGTATTATTATTATTATGTCCGTCAGCCAGCGAGTGCATGGTTGGTAACAACTATGTAGCATGCTGGCATCTGCTTTAAAGTCCTTCCATGGTTCAGGTTGCAGGTTCAGTCAGGATTTAAACATTTATCTTTTAGTACATTAATGGTCTCAACACATTCATTAATGTACTCATGTATTCATGTGTAACTTTGTGAGTCCATGTCAATTTGTTTGTGTGGACAATGACTTATGTGACTCAGGGCCTTAATTATAGTATATATATATATGCCCACCCCACCCAATATACAGTATATATATAATAATGAAGATGTTATGTAACTTTCTGTCAGTCAAGTGTTCTTCTGTGTTTGTGTTTTACACCTGAGGCTGCTCATTATCACCACCTAGAGTTGGCCCCATCTCAATGTGAACAACCAAAAGAGTAGCTTTAAATTGGCTTGGGTATAATTAATGCACAAGAGAGAGGATAACACTTGGGCAAATCAAATAAAAGTCGTCGTCGTATGTATTGACATGAATTGCTTGGCTTGTTATGGCTTTCTGTGAAACCAAAGGCATCCCGATACAAAGGGGATCACCATCGAGGTGCAATTTTGGTGGGTTAATGGCCGTTAACGACACGCAGACAAACAAGCATGTTGTCCCCAATGGCTACGGCCCCTTGATGTGCCTTTTCCTCTTCTTGTTTAACCCCCTGACTAGTGTTGGTTGGTGACTGGTTGCCATGGAGATGACCGGCGCCACGGCACCAGACACCGCGGGCGCCCACGCGGCCCTCTGCTCAGAGTCCCACCAGCGCAGCGTCTTGCGCAGATTCGCCGACCTCCGAAGCCGTGGGCTGCTGTGCGACATCACGCTGGCGGTGGGGGACGCGCGCTTCCCAGCTCACAAGGTCCTGCTGGCCGCCAGCAGTGACTACTTCTCCTCCGTGTTCGCCAGCGCCTCCGCCCCACCAGAAGGACCCGAACCCGGGACCACAGGCCGGTTCACGTCCACCTCCACGTACACGCTGGAGGGCGTGGTGGCCAGCGGCACCTTCACCACCGTGCTGGAGTTCATCTACGGCGCCCGGGTCTCCGTCGAGCGGGGCTCCGCCGAGTCGGGGCTGCTGATGGAGGCGGCACGTCTGCTGGAGATCGCTGACCTGGTGCGTGCGCTCTCCGGCCCGGGGCAGGCGCGCCGCACGGGGACCGAGGACGGGGAGGTCGTCAACGAAGCAGGGGCCGAGGACAGAGAGGTCGGGGCAGGGACCGAGGACGGGGAGGTCAGCAACGACGCAGGGACCGAGGACAGAAAGGTCGTCTACGTGGACGATGCAGACAGTGGTGGCGTGTCAAAAATTCGCCCCAAGCGCAAACGAGGGCGTCCGCGGAGAGTCGTCAACGTTCCCGCCACTGGATGCCTCCCAGCTTCCCAGCAGCAGCATCAGCAGGGGGGGTCACAGAGTCGAATCACAGAGCAGAGGGCAGTACCGCGTCACATGGGGGATGAAGGACAGGGCGTGATGGATGATGATGGTGATGACCCGGCGAACAGCGTTAGCGCTAACACCGACCCGGTGGAGTTAACCCCCGGTCGTCACCGCCACCCAGACTCGGACGACGCGGACTACGAGCCGCGAGCCGCCGAGCGCAGTCGCCACAGCAAACGCAAAGTGAGACCACCCATCAAGTACGTGGGCTACAGCCGGGTGAGCGCCGGCATTTGCGGCGACGGTGGCCCCGCCCCCCTCCACCCCCCCGCGGGGGCCCGGGAGCCGGGGAGACCCGGGAGGAAGAGGAAGTACCCAGACACCGAGGCCAGGTGTGAGGACTGCGGGAAGGTGTTCAAGAACCACGTATTTCTGAAGATTCACATGAGGACGCACACGGGTAACTCACCGCCACTGGAACTGACAAGCTTCTGGTTTTCGATTGGTGGTGGTGGCTTTTGTGAAATTGGTGCATAACATTGAACGTTAAAAACAGAAAGTAATTATATAGAATTTGATATATTGATATATTGATTTTGATATATAGCCCAGCCCTAACCCCAAAGTCTGCTCTCTATGAATTAACTTGCACTGAGGCCCATGTCTATCTCTATCTATCTAACTAACTCAACCAAAGAAGATGATTAATAATACCTGTGCAAGTCCTAACCCCATGACCCCCCTCCCCGTGGGTGCAGGTGAGAAGCCGTTCGTGTGCTCCGTGTGCGGGAAGGCGTTCACCCAGAAGCACTCGCTGGTGAACCACCATCGCATTCACACAGGCCAGAAGCCCTTTGTGTGCCCCGTGTGCTCCAAGGCCCTGTCCACCAAACACTCGCTGCAGGAACACATGAACCTCCACGAAGGTACAGCTACGCAAATTCACCTTTTCCCCTTTAGTGAACCTGACTGACAACAACAGATTTGTTCCTCTGTGTCTAATCTCTCTCTCTGTGTCTATCTGTCTTCTCTCTCGGTATCTCAATATTTTGACGTGTGCTGTTGTCGCTGCTACACGGTGCAGAATTAATTTAGTGTTCTTTGTTTTTTCTACATTTTCAGGGCAGAAGTCATTCAGCTGTGATAAATGTGGGAAGACCTTCACACAACGCAGGCAACTGAAGTGTCATTACCAAGTCCATACTGGTAAGAGCGGTTCCTACCAGTATGTTATACTGGTAGTAAGTATTCCACCAGTACTTGACCCTGGTAACCATTGTAGTTTTCCTCTTCCCGTATTTTCACCTGTAATTGTCATTCTATTGCAGGGAAATTGTTGCCGGAGTGTGAACTGTGTCATCACAGGTTCATGGACACGGCACAGCTGAAGAAACACCTGAGAACCCACACAGGTACGAAATACACACAGGTGAACCCTGGTGGTCCCTCATGGTGTGTGGTCCAGATAGGGCCTCACCTGAGGTCATCCTACAGTGAGTAGTCAGTCTCTTGAACCCACTTCCTCTCCGCCCTCCAGGGGAGAAGCCCTTCACGTGTGAGATCTGTGGCAAGTGTTTCACGGCCAAGAGCACCCTGCAGACACACATCAGGATTCATCGGTAAGGCATTCACCTTTTAGTCGGAGGTTTGCGTATTCCCCAATATGTTAAGAACATTTCAATGGATTCAATGATTAACGGGTGACAAATGTGCTTAATAAAATAACAAGCACTTGTAATAATAATAATAATACATGTAACTAAGTAAGAATACACAAGCACAATACATTACGAGAATATAAAGAAGAGAAGAACATAATAGTTTAAAACCATAAAACAATATATGGTGTTGTCAGGAGCTGCTATGAAGCTATTCTGAAAAGATGGGTTTTTAATTGTGACTTGAAAGAAAACAGTGATGTACATTGGCTGAAGCAGATGAAGCTAACCCACGGCTCTGTGATTCCCCCCCGCAGGGGTGAGAAGCCATACGACTGCCCCATGTGCAAGATGACGTTCTCGGACTCCAGCGCCCGCCGCCGGCACGTGGCCTCCCACTCGGGGAAGCAACCCTTCACCTGTGACTTCTGCTCCGCCTCCTTCAACCGCCCCGACAACCTGAAGACCCACGTGAAGACGCACACCAAAGAGCAGGTCGCCACCGGCACCACAAGCGGAGGGTCGGTATCGTCCTCCGAGGCGCCAGTGGCAGTGACGGCAGGGGAGCAGATGACCACGTCGGCGGGCCCGGAGGAGGTGCGGGACATCCTGCAGCTGCAGCAGTACCGGCTGCCACCCGGCGGGCCGGAGCAGCGGGAGGTCCGGCTGGTGGTGACGGCGGCCGAGGTGGACGAGCTCAACTTTGTGGGCGGCCAGGCCCAAGAGATCAGCATCATCGCCGCCCCGGCCGCCCCCGGCCCCAGCCCATGCAGGGCGGGGGAGCTGCAGCGGCAGCCGCCGTCATCGGCCCACCTCCATAACCTCACCCTGGTCAGCGCCGGCGGCTGCCAGGGAGGCGCAGTGGACCACGGCCAGCACCAGCACCCCCACATCCAGACCCTGGGCGTGCTGGGCGGCCAGATCCAGGCCAGCGGGCAGCCCGAGCACATGCACGTCATCACCCTGAGCAAGGAGGCCATGGAGCACCTGCAGTCCCACCACATACCGGTCCCGCCGCCACCACCCCCAGCTAGGCAGCAGCAGCAGCAGCACACCCAGGCCATCCACGTCAACAGCCAGAGCAACCAGCCCATCTCCATCAGCCAGACCAGCCAGCAGCTGAGCAGCCACCACATCCAGGGACAGACCTTCCAGATCCAGGCCGGCACCGTCTCCTACCTCTACACCACCAACACCAGCAGCAGCAGCAGCAACAGCAGCAGCAGCCTGCCCCAGAGCTGAGGCAGGGGGGCAGCGAGGGACCAGCTGGTGATTCTGACGTGGGGACAACGATGATGATGATGATGATCCTTCAACAAATGTACTCTTTGTAAGTCGCTTTGGATAAAAGCGTCTGCCAAATGCCCTAAATGTAAATGTAAATGATGAGGAAGAGGAGGAGAAGAAGTACCAGTGGGACTTCTGTGGTTTATTTTGGTGGTGGTCCAAGCCATACATAACCGTCAGACTCAGAATGATACTGTACCTTCATTATGCCTGGAAATGTATGAACGCCGTTTAAATATTTCCATGAAATGAGAAGACACAAAAAAAAAAGGTTTTTATTTAGCTAAATTGAAATTTGTATGTTTTTAATACGACAGTTTAACATTGAACATATTGCTTTTTTAATGCATCAGGTACCCAAACAATGTGATCCTGGATCAGCGGGGAAATGAAAACAAACTATGTTTCAAAAGACTGTTGCTTTTTAATGAAAATAATACATTTCTGAATAAACATGTGTGTGTGTGTGTGTGTGCGTGCGTGCGTGCGTGCTTCAATACAGAGGTGTGTGTGTGTTTTAATAGAACAAACACAAACCTGGTCAATAATGCTGCTATATCTCAGCCACTAAGAATGAAAAATGAGTGAAAACAGCAAATCAAATAGTAAATAGTGTCAACAGAATGACGGATGACCTCGACCCCAGTGGTTTAGATGGTTTAAGTCATGTTGTCCATGCAGTCCGCGGGTGTATTTCCCAAAGCCACCTCAAGGGGGCAGCATCGGATCAAACGCTATGCTCGCTTTATCTCCGCTCTCTGGTCATCTTGTTAAAGACAACGAGGCAGTCGGTGTGCAGTTCTGGTCTGTGATCGAATATCACGTGTTGGCCATATTAATGTTATATTAATATTATATATTATTATTATTATATATATATACAATAATTAACATCAAGTTCCTGTCTGCAGTTCAGTCACAGGTCGGAGGTATTAGCTCAAACTGGTAGAGCGATCCGCTTAGCATGCGGACGAGGTATGCCGGGATCGTTTTTGCCCGCCATCCTCCATCATCTCTTTTAACTTTCCGTTTCGCCTCCCGGATCATAATCGATGGGCGGCTGTACACGCAACGGTCCTGCGAAAACTATTATCGTGAAGTGCAAATCATGTTAATTGTACCAGGAATGTTTTGTAAAAAAATACACTAATTCAGTGATCATGGAATGGTGTGTTTAGAATGACTCAAGCATGACGTGAAGGCATCAGACTTTTATTATGATCCATTTGAAAAAAGGTTTGACAAAAAAAGTAACATTCAAATTTTACACAAATTCTTGTGTTTGTTTAGTCTGTTTAGAATTGTGTAAAATTTGAGTGAAGGGGAAAACTTTTGGATGCAAATTCATGTAATTTGTAAGAATTTTTGTAAAAATAAATCTAAAAATGCAATTTAAAAACAAAAAATAGAAGAAAAAAAAATGCAACCAAACCCTCACCCTCATCTGACACACTGGAATGTTGGAAGCATTACCAAACTGACACAAAATTAGACACCACACTGTTGTCTTTTCATTATTTCACAATTATTTATTTACTGAAAACTCAAAAGATGAGTGTTTTGAAAACATTTCCATGGCCAATGGATGTCGAGTTACAGAGTTAATGTCTTGGTTGGTTTTATAAATCAGCAGGCGTGTGGAGGGGCGGTGTAGCTGGATGCTAATGACGACCAGCATCATTCTGAACTGGTCACAGACCCCATAATAATAATACTGGTGTTAGCTTTCCAAACCTCAGTGTGAGCCTATCACACTATTTGCCACAGTATGGCAAAAAGTAGAAAGACGGTTGGTTTTGAAGTGTTGACGTCATAATCTGTCAATTCATACTCAATTCAGTCTACCTTGTGTTTTTAGTGTTAAACACGTTTCTAC
Source organism: Coryphaenoides rupestris (assembly GCA_002895965.2). Lineage (NCBI taxonomy): Eukaryota > Metazoa > Chordata > Actinopteri > Gadiformes > Macrouridae > Coryphaenoides > Coryphaenoides rupestris. The sequence continues at coordinate 40,080 of PIJE02001494.1, read as the reverse complement.
TGTTAAATACAACAAGAACTATAGTATCCAGTATTGGGAGGGAGGCATAAGCGACACATCTCCAAGCGGAAAAATATAATGTAAAAAAAAAAATCAACTCATTAACAATCAAAGTCTAACATTCTCATGCTCAAGATATTGCCGATCAATAATAAATACTGAGCGCAGCGTTGATCGGGAGATTTTACTGCTTGTTGAACCTTCAGTGTTTCGATCTTCACATCATGAATCCACCATAAAGAATAAATACAGGAAAATAAAATACCGTACTTTGACTTGAAACACAAATCATAATAAAACCGCACAGGGTTTCTGTGTTTCAGGTACAGTATGTACAGTAGGTGTGCACCAAACGTTGCTACAATAGGTAGTCATTGACTGAAATACGTTAAGTTAAAAACAGGGAAAGATTATTCATTATTAATAATAATAATTGTTAATTAATTATTAAATAACTATTAATGATTAAACTAGTTTTAGTGGAGCAATGGTAGCTTCTTCCAGTAGTTCTCTGTGCTTTACAGCGGAAAAACAAAATAAAACATTAAATAAAATACAACCGCTCACATCAAAAGGCAAATAAAATGTGTCCGTAATCGAACGCCAACGTTGTGCTCTGGTAAAATGAAACGTGTGTTGTATTTATTTACAGGTTTAAATGCGCTGTATACCGTCACCACAGCATCCATAGCATTCCTTGCCTTGGCTCGGTATTCAGCGTTGCTCATGCTAACGTTTCAGAGATATGTTTGTGAGTGCTACTGAGGGAGGGGGGGGGGGCTGGTGTGACTGTGTGTGTGACTGTGTGTGTGTGAGTGTGACTGTGTGTGACTGTGTGTGTGTGTGTGTGTAAATTATAAGTACACTGTACCATGAATGAAGGGGGAGCTCAGTGGATGCAGAAATTTAGAATTTTACTTGTCTTAAGTAATTTTTGGATGAAAGGGTTGAAGTAGAGCATTTATCCAAAGCAACTGACAGTGTACATTTCATTCATGAGCAGGTAGATGTAAGGATGCTTGATCTTGCTCAGGGACGCCCCCTACAGGTAAGACTACGGTCATCAGGGTTTGAACCCTGAACCCTTTCGTTGAGGGAGTTGAAAACCAACCCTAACCGCGAGACTACCCTGACTCCTCAGGTCGAGAGTTTGTTTTTCCAGGTGTGTCCTCGTTTGAACCCTAGCGTGTATGGAGATGATTTCAAAGGAGGAGGAGTTGTTTTTTTAACACAAGTTATTCAATCACAAATTGGAACAAAGTAGGGGTGTGTAGCAGGGTGTGAAAGGGAGGTTGTGTGTGTGTGTGTGCGTGTGTGCGTGTGCGTGTGTGTGTGTGTGTGTGTCGTTTTCAATATTCGTCCTGGTCCAGGTGAGCTTGCGGATCCAGCTCCTCATCCTCCGGGGGTGCGAAGCCATCCTGAGCGAGAGAGAGAGAGAGAGAGAGAGAGAGAGATGTGGAGCAAGAGAGAGAGAGAGAGAGAGAGAGAGAGAGACACATCATAGACTTCGTACACTTTGTACACATCGTACACATCATACATCGTATCGTATGTATCTTACATATCATATGTAACGTACGTGTCATACACATAACGTATATAAGTAACGTGTGTGTGGTACGCGGTGTGTCGGTCCTGTGTGTCCTACCTCCGTGGCATAGAGGATGTCGATGATCTTGGACATCGTGCTGTTGCTCTCGCCCTCGTGCTCCTGGCAGATGAGCTCGATGTCCCGCAACTTGCTGAAGTAGAAGTCCCTCTCCTTCTCCAGGCCGTCCACGGTGAACTTCAGCTCCATCAGCTGCGCGCAAACACACACACACACATGCATGCATGTATACACACACACACACACACACACACATACATGCATATATACACACACACATACACACACACACACACATGCATGTATACACACACACACACACACACACGCACGCATACACACATGCACACACACATACACGGACACACACACGCATATACACACACACACACGCACGCACACCAACGTACATAAAAACACACAGATTTGAGGAAAATTCCAATAATAGTATTAGAATCCTAATACTAATCCAAACCCCATCTAAATCCCCTCCAAAAAACATATTTAATTGTATTTTTTTATAGGTGTCTATAAAGGAATTAAGGGCCAGCGGAAATGCCCCAATAAACCCGAATAATTCATGTTAATGTGTTAATGTGTGTACCTTTCAAGTAGATGGTTTTAACAACACAGTCATGGTCTCCAAACTTGCAATTAGGTTGCCCCGTACGTCTCCATATGGAAATAGAAAATACTTTGATATTAGAAGCTCTCTTGACATTTTCTTTTGTTCATTAAATTTTCGTATCCCGAGTGACTCACAGCCTGTGATGAAACAGTTAAATAAAGACCAACAATAGGAGAACAGCTTCTGTGAGATTAAGCACACCTGAATAAGTAGGATAAACTCTTCATGCTGCAAGCTGGAATATTTTGTAATACCGAGCAGCACTTAGAATTATCATAAACCAGAATAGGCCTTAAATGCAGACTTGAGAGATGGAGGTGCATTTTAATGAAGTTAAATGAAGACTGAATCAGAATCAGATTTAAAACAGGCCTGTAAAGCAGGAAGGCGGGTAGCAGATATCAAGGCTTGCAACGCATGAGGTATGAGATAAGCTCAAGACAAAAGAACTAATTCCTTGTCATTTTAATGTGGTAACCACTGCTGGGTGATGGAAGACGCGTCACTGATTGTGCGCCACGTTTTTAAATCCTGCGCGGCTCGCCACCCAGTCCGTAATATCAAAAAATACCGCAAATGCAAGGGCTTCCATCAGTGGCAAAAGATGGTGACTTTACAGAAGTTTATTTACAGGAAAATCTTTGAGATTATTACTCTAAATGGCCGGTATATCGGGATATCGCCCATGTAGCCCTTAACACTTAGTCCAACACTTGGACTACACACAGAAGGTCTGATGAGGGAATGAGAAACAGCAGCTTTTTTTTGTGTTGGTATTAAATTGTCTATTTCCATTTTTTCGAAATTGAAATTCCGACCTGTTGATTTAGCTCCAGGACCTCTGCGTCGCTGGCGCCGTTTCTCGACAGCGACGGGTTCTTCCTCATGGCGGGCGCCGTGTGCTGGACGCGCTGCGGCGTGGGCATGTTCTTGGGGATGGTGGGAGACGTCCTCTGGGGTCCTGGTTCAGGTCGCCAGAGAGGCCGGGGGCGGGGCAGGGGCACAACAAGCCGCGTTTGAATGAAGGGTAGGCCGGTCGTACGGGCTACATGCTACGTTGGCGTTAGCATGTGTAGCAGTTAAGGGCAGCTGATGCTGATCACTTAGAGCTAATATATATATTTATATATATATGAAAGCGGAGCGTGTTATGCTGTTTCTGATATCGCCATGTTTTTGGGACGTGCTGCGCCTTAAAGTCGGTACTAACAGCAACAACAACATTTTGGAATGATCAGTTGGCAAAATGAATAGTGTGAATACAAATGCGAATTTGACCAATATAAACCAATCCAATTTATAATCAGAAATTTCACAAATTTCACAAAGTGTGTATATTTCGCCAAACTGCTCAGTGCCGCGACAAAGCAAGCTCTGTTTTCAACGTGTGGCAAGAAAACAGAAAACCCAACATGCGGACAAACAGTGATTATCAGGAGGAGAGCTTGCTCTGATTCTGACCTTGTAGCTGAAGAAGAAGCAAAAAAAAAACAACTGAATTTCTACACAGAAATTCGGACAGACACTGCATGTTCTGTGAGACTCAAATCACGAACCTGCATTACCAGTCCAACAATCAACAAGCAACACGTTTATAGAACGTGTCAACAGACACACTGGGACATGATTCTACATATATTCTATCACAGTGAAGCTTAGAGTATCTCCCATCATTGTTCACAAAATGTTCAAATAGACAAGGAATCGCCATTGCAGTAACCCCTCTCTCACCACAGAGGGGCGCTGTTGCTCCCCTCACATTTGACTGTGTAGTGACTCTTTAATCAGATTGCGCCTCGACAGCACTGACCGAACGCCAGTGGACAGCGGGATCCAACCCAACCACCGCGGGGAAGAAACCGACCCTTGACCGCAGTATCAAAGATATGAGTGCCCGTCCGTGCGAGATAAAAAGACGCAAAGCTCACAACCGTTTACAAGATAAAAAAGACACGGAATGAAATGCCCACAAAGGTCAATTCCAAAGATATTAAATATCTCTCAAATAATATCGGCCTAACACTCAATACAATAGCTGTTTGTTCTTGGGATTAAACTCATGTCTGTCAGTCAAATTTCTAAATTAGCCACGTATTTGCAAAACAGAAAAAATATGACTTATCAAAAATGCAAATGCAAATATTAGTGTCCTCGAGGGGGGGGGTCCTTGCACACATGTACTACGCTGTAGTCGCACGTCTCAGCCTTCTCCAACGCGGAAAGCTGACAACATAATGACTTAGCAATCTCTTCCCAATGTTGCCCGATGGCTCAATGGCAGAGACGCCACTAAGACATAGAAGGCAGGTCATTCACACACACACACACACACACACCACTCTTATGGTTGCCTTAGTGCCTTCGAGCCAATCCCAAGCTCAGCCAGATCGTGCACAAAAGGGGTGGGTTAAACCGTGGTTGGGTTACCTGCTGGGCTTCTCTTTGGCCTGTAGGTAAAGTGATCACCTGGGTTCGGGGGAGCCGAGATCTCCTGGCCTTGTCGGGCCTGCAGCGGGTCGTACTCCTTGCCGTCGTAGTTGGCGTCGAAGAACTTCTTGAACCACTGGACGAACTCAAAGTTGTCCTGGAACTTGCCCTTGACGAGTTTCTCCACGGGGATGATCTGCCAGGGGGGGGGAGAGAGGAACCACCACCGCAAGTTTGGGTCAGCGTTTGATGTGGAGGAAGACCTAAGCTTGTATCTGATGACCGCTAGTCCTGCTGAACATGTGTTGGGGGTCGGTATTAAAGGGGCCCTATTATACCACCAGGTGTGTGCGTGATTGGCCATTACAAGCCGTTTGAAAATTGCCACGTGACTAAAATTGTCATCACAAGTGGGAGTGTCTGCCTAGATCTGTACTGACTCATCCGTTTACCAGTTGGTACAGTCTGGTAATCTGATCTAGTCAGCATCATACATCTAGGTGGACGCTCCCACTTGTGATGTCACTTCGTCACGGTGACATTTTTTGTCACATGGCCATTTTGAAACGGCTTTTACATTTCCAGGTGAATCGTCTTGAAGATGACGAGGCAGTTATATTAGGAGACAAAGCCCGGCATTTTAGCTGAGCATCGCCCCGATGACGCTCTCCCAGTGCAACTTGGCAGAATATCGTACAGCACAACAAAAGTCAATACTCGGTGGTGTTAGGGTATCGGCACTTAAATTCAAAATAATTCTGACTTTGTCGACGTTCATCCTCTTGAACGTGGCCTGGAGGACCTTGAAGTTGTGGATGAACTCGTGCTCCAGCTTGGCCTGGAACTTGACCTTCTTCAGGAGCACGCAGCCGGGGAACAGCATGTCCATGAACTGGCAGTAGGCGGCCCCTGGACACACGCGCCGAAACACACCAAAGGTCACAAGGTCTCAAGCATTCACAGGGGGGCCCCGATTACACCACCAGGCGTGAGTGTGATTAGCCACTGCGAGCCGGGATTCAGGATCTCTGGCTTATGATGTCACAAGGGGGGGAGTGTCCACCTAGAAACATACAGTATGCTGGATAGATCAGCCTACCATGCAGCCTACTACCACCCAGTGGACTATAGCAACTATAGGTAGGCTGATCTATCCAGCACGCATGTGGGTGGACACTCCCACTTGTGATGTCATGAGTGGGTGGGGGGGGGACATTGTGAAATAGCTTGCAGTGGCTAATCACACTCACACCTGGTGGTGGTGGTATATAATAGGAGCCCCTTTAAATCGTTACGGTGTAACTTGAGTATACTGCAACGGTATAAACACGCTATGAACGACACGCTATGTTACTATGGTTACTATGGTTACTATGGTCGCACGCGTGACAAACAACGTATTGATGTACAGTCGGCCTACAGTACCTGAACACATCTGTTCTATCTTGGTGTAGGTGAGCAGCAGGGAGTCGTTGACCCACGCCAGCATGTCATGTCTGCTGAGGTTGTCGATGGACACGGACGTGGCGTAAACATTGACGGCCATTCCCTGTATACCTGAGAGAGAGAGAGAGAGAGAGAGAGAGAGAGAGAGAGAGAGAGAGAGAGAGAGAGAGAGAGAGAGAGAGAGAGAGAGAGAGAGAGAGAGAGAGAGAGGGACGACAGGACGACGGACAACAAAGAGATCGCTATAAAGACTCGTATTGGATTACAAACGCATGCAGGCAAACTTGTTTGGTGAAGGATGGTAGCAGCTTGTTGTTGTTGTTGTTGTTGTTAAGGCAGCAGTAGCTCAGGAGGTATAAGAGCGGTTGTCTGGTTCGATCCCCGGGCTCCCCCTGGAGGTGTCCCTGAGCAAGACACCACCTAACCCTACCTGCTCCTCCTAGCTAAGTGTGGAGGTGTCCCTGAGCAAGACACCACCTAACCCTACCTGCTCCTCCTAGCTAAGTGTGGAGGTGTCCCTGAGCAAGACACCACCTAACCCTACCTGCTTCCTCTAGCTAAGTGTGGAGTGTCCTGAGCAAGACAATCCAACTAACGCTACTGCTCCTCCAGTAAGTGTGGAGTTGTCCGTGAGCAAGACAACACCACCTAACCCTACCTGCTCCTGACGTTGTTTGGTTGTTACCTTGGCATGGTTGGCATACGCCGTCGGTGTATGAATGGTGAGTGAGGCAAATACTGTGAGACACTTTGGATAAAGTGATGTATAATGCAATCCATTTACATTTACCAACTAATCAATAGATCCTTTTCATAGAGGAAAAATACAGCTCATAACATTAATTGTGCGTCTAGTTGGATTAGGTCTGGCAGTGCACCAGGTACCGAACAACCAACCGCAGTCCAGTACAATACTACATTGATACCTGCTGGTGCTGCAGCAGACATTAAAGGTCCCCTCCTACGCCACCAGGTGTGAGGGTGGTTAGCCACTGGAAGCCGTTGCACAATTGCCACGTGACTACCGTCTAGTGACATCACAAGAGGGAAGAGGTCCGCCTAGACGTCGTCGGTACAGTACAGTACAGTCCACTGGGTAGGCTGGTAGACCTGATCTAGTCATCATGCATCTAGGTAGACCACTTGTGATGTCACCAGACGGTCGTCACGCACATGGCATTGTCCCCTTTAACTAAAACACATCTGATTTAAAATGACGGGAACAGGAAGTTACTTTACTCTGCTTCTGTTCTGACAATCTTTAAAAAGGGTCTATTGTGTTCCAGGCCTTTGTGCAGGCGTTACAGATGTGTGTTACAGATGTGTGTTACAGATGTGTGTTACAGATGTGTGTTAAGGGGTGGGCCAGACCAACAAACACAACCAATTCAAATAGGTGACGTGGGAGAGGCAGGCCTGATAGCACTCAATCAATGGCTGACTGTATGTAAATGATATAATATGAAGGGGGGGGGCATTCAAATCATTAATACTCGTTAATACTCTATTCTCTGATAACAACTGAAACAGTTTGCTGCCATTGGCATCATCACATTCTTTCAGTTTTGCCATCTAAATGTCATCTGATGACAGTGGGCTATAGCCACACAATATATATATATATATATATATATATATATATATATATATATATATATATATATACAGTAGTATGTAAATATCACATTGGTATTGAGAGTGGATAACCCACGTATCCCATTGAATATTATATTTACTCTATTGTGCTTCAACACCAGCATACTCTTCAATAAATAGGCTCCAGAATCTGACTATAGGATCTGACTATAGGATCTGACTATAGGATCTGACTATAGGATCTGACTATAGGATCTGACTATAGGCCTATTGATTGGACACACACACACACACACACACACACACACAAAGAGTTCACAAAACGTGCTATTTGAGCGGACCTTTGGATAAATAAAATATATTTTATACAGTCGCCTGGTCGCAAATGTGGAGCACAAAACATTTGAGGAGGATGAGGAGGAGGATGAGGAGGAGGAGGAGGAATGAACGCTCGGCATGCAGACATCTGGAGAAAAGAACAATAAATGTGGTCTCAGCTCTGCGTCTAAAACCTGCAAACCAGCAAGACCCCCCCCACACACACACACACACACACACACACACACACACACACACACACACACACACACACACACACACACACACACACACACACACACACACACACACACACACACACACCCCTCTCTGCAGGCCCCGGGACTGTCAATGCATTCTCATTATTCTCCAGCTCAGCGCTACATTCCCAGCAGAAGCGCAATAAAACACCGCAGCTCCACTGAGGATCATTCTCATTGAAATGCGTTCAGATCGCACATCTCACCTGCGATGATCTGCTCACTGTGCGATCCAGGGGGTGGACAATGTTCTCACTGTCTGGCTGGCTGGCTGGCTGGCTGGTTGTCTGGCTGGCTGGTCCGTGTGTGTGTGTGTGTGTCAATGCATGCATGAGTGTGTGTGTGTGAGTGTGTGTGTGCGGTGTTGCAGGGGGAGTGTTGCAGGACCAAGAGGAGGCAGGCGGGCTGCAACACTCCCCCTCGAAGCCAATGCGCATGCGCCCGCCTCCCCCAGTATAAATAGGTCTGCAGAGAGAAAGGCTAAAAGTTGAGTTGAGGCCTATTAATAAGACAAACACACATGATTCACACAGGATTTCATTGTGATTTATTTGCACTTATTCATGTGACAAGAGAGCTGCGAGATAAAACTATAATAATAATAACAACAACATAATAAAACATTGTTCCTCATCAGCACCAGTGTACAAATTAACATATTGAGTGGATAATGCATAAAAACTCAACAAATACAATAAAATTCAACCTCAGTTCGGCGCTATTCTCAGGCTGTTCTCTCTGATCCTCTGCAACAGCTCAGTAATTTAATGCTGTTTCAAGTTCTACTGACTTCAACCCAGTCAACTTTATTTAGCTCTTTAAACGACATTTAAACGGTCGTGTTTAAACCGAATCACACTTCTTCGTCGAACTCGTATGACCGTATCTTAATAATAAAACGTTATCTAGCACAACATTCATTAAAAAAAACTAAACTACACCCACAATGTAAATACAGTCGCTGAGAATCATCCAGTGCTTTGTGTTGCCATCGTTGCTTATCAAGTATGACTTTTTTTTCGTCTCAGTGTTGTACTGAGCTGTGCATCTGCATTGATTTGAAACTTCCATTCATAAAAAAACCAACATGCTCTGCTTTAAAGTGAGTGTTTAACATAACGAACCCTTCCCAGGTCCACACAAATCTGCTCTAAAATTGGTGTGCTTAACATAATAGGGGGTCGTTTCAAGGTGTGTGTGTGTGTGTGTGTGTGTGTGTCTGTGTGTGTGTGTGTGTGTGTGTGATCAGGTTATCCTGTGCTTTGGGACGTCAGTGCAAGACGAATAAAGTTGTGTTCAAAGTTCTCGCGACAAGGAAACCGCTGTAAATGAAAGATTTGCAGGGACGGTGATCTGTGTGATGCTACAGGCGATGCTACAGGCGACGCTACAGATGCTATTTGCCACGCGAGAGAAACAGAGTGTGTGTGTGTGTGTGTGTTTGTGTGTGTGTGTGTGTGTGTGTACTTGTGTGTGATATTCTTTGCAGTGGAAAATAGAAAGAAATGCGAGTAAAAACAGGCGGAATGTTGAGGAAGGTGACGAAAATGACGACGATGAACAATTTCAAGTACAGTTTGTATCGGTCGCCACAATAACACACACACACACACACACACAGTAAACAGAGCAGAGGTTTGTTTGTTTGTGAGTTTGTTTGTGAGTTTGTGAGTTACCACAAAAGGTTGTAAACTTTGGGAACGCTACCCTGACCGCGTTTACCAGACAAGGGCAACAAACCGCATTTAGAAAACAGTAGAAGAAGAAAAAAAGAATAAATAAACGACAACAATTTTGCATTCAAAGAAACAACTGCATCTAAATTGGTCCGTAGAAACCCTGAATGTCTCATTTTCAGTGGCGACATGAAACATTATAAAAAAAAATCTTAACATTTTATAATCCCATATTTTTCCCCCCACTGTCGACGTCCCAGCGGGTTGATGGGGAGCAAATTCCACAGTTTGAACACATGTACAAATCATTCTTCTAAAAAGGCAGCTAAGTATTACATGACAGAAGTGCAAACGCTATCATTTCATAGGACATAGAAATAGGACCCCCCCCCCACCGTGTAACCCCCCCCCCCCCACCGTGTACACACACATCAGGTCACGAGATACAGTCGACTCCGTGGCATCGCATTGGAAGTTGCTGCGTGAATTTTGGTTAGCGTTCAAACTCAGTGCGGTTCGGTTTTTAATCGCTCCGTCAACACAACGACAACAACGACAACAACAACAACACAAAAACCCAAAGACATGGTTATATGGCATAGTCAGTGTTTCAGAGAACCAATGAATAAATTATAAATTAGTCTGGCAATTCGGGGGTCAAAACGCGAAACTATTATGCATGTCCACCTCCCTCCCACCCCCACCACCACCTCACATGCCAGGACATTTTTTGCTTTTATTTTGAAAGGAAGAGGAAGGGGCGTGTCTCTCTTGGGGGGCGTGGTCTCCTGTTTCCATGCTGTAGTGCGCTTAGTTACCAGATCCCGCTGGAGCGCCCGCCCGGTGGCGCCAGGATACGGGCGGAGGATCTCTTTGGGAGGCTGTCGTCAATCTGGGCGCCTAGCAACAAGAAAGGAAGAGGAGGAGGAGGAGGATGGGGACCACCAGCTACTGTTACCATGGATACGAGTACACATCTTTTGGGCTCCGCCATGACAGGTATATCTAAACACGTGACCTGCTGTCTGGTAGAAGAAGAGCTGGGGAACTGGGTCAGACATGCAGACAGACAGGCAGGTGGACAGGCAGGCAGACAGACAGATAGACAGAAGGACAGACAGACAGACGGATGGAAGGGCAGAAAGTCGGACGGATGGACAGAATCGCAGACAGACAGAAAGAGAGACAGACAGAAGGACAGAGGGACAGACAGACATGCAGATGGAGAGACATGAAGGCAGACAGGTATGTTGACAGATAAATAAATAGACATACTGGCGCACAGATAAAAGACAGGCAGAGAGAGAGAGACAGGTCTCACCAGAGAGGCTGAAGCTGGACTCGTGGAGGTCCCGGACCCCCCCGTGCCGGGTGCAGGGCCGGGTGGGCGTGTCCAGGTCCGAGCAGCCAAAGTCCTTCCGTCCCGAGGCCACGCCCTCCACCACCTCCCCCGTGTACGGCTCCCTCTCCACCGGCTTCATCGCCTGGCACTGATTGGCCAAACACACACACACACACACACACACACACAAACACGCAGGTACGTACACACACATGCACGCACACACACACACACGCGTGCACAAACACACGCACACACACACGCGCTTATCTATTGTTTCTTATCTATTGTTAGTTTTTAATGTTTTTATTGTCTTTTATTGTCTTCTTTATCTTAACTTTATCTTAACTTCACCATGATCCTGTCTTGCTTTTGTTTGTAAACTCTGTTTTTAAAGGTGCTATACAAATAAAGTTATTATAATTATTATTATTATCCTCATCTTGTTGTCTTATCTTATTATTTATTGTATGTTGTATATTGTGTATGGATTTTTGCTGTACTGAGAAGCCGACGACAAATATTCACCAAGGTGGACAATAAAGTCAATCAAATCAAATCAAATCAAATCAAATCAAATCAAATCTCTGGCCCCCCACACCTTCTCGCGCTGCACCATCTTCTTGTACAGGAAGTCGGGGAAGGTCCTCAGCGGGTAGAACTTGCCGGAGCCCTCGGCGCACGTGAACACGCCGTTCTCGTACACCAGGCGCCCGCGGCTGATGGTCACTATGGGGACGCCGTGGCAACGCAGGCCCTCGTACAGGTTGGTGTCCCCGCCCTGCACCTGGCTCTCCACGGAGATGGTCCTGGAGGAGAGAGTGTTGTTGTACTGTTGTTGCCGTGGTCGCCGTGTGTCCGGTTGTACTGCGTTGTACTCATATGAATGTGATATATTGTGTTGTATTGTGTAGTATTCCTGTTCGTCTGTAAGAGTAACACTGTCATGGGCTGTGTTTCTGTATACACACACACACAGGTAAAGGTGCCATAAACTTAAAGGTGAGTTTCCTACTTGGAGCCCTCGGGGTCCCAGACCACGATGTCGGCGTCCGCCCCCGGAACGATCCGGCCTTTCCTGGGGTACAGGTTGTAGATCTTGGCGGCGTTGGAGCTGGTGACCGCCACAAACTGGTTCTCATCCAGTTTACCTCCCACCTACAAGGAGAGCCATCTCTGATTTCATTTTGGATTAAAACCACCAAATATAATATTAATATGTCTGGACAGTGATATTATGTGTGTTATGTGTTCCACGTGCCGGAATAAAAGCACAAAGTTGACCATTATATTTTGCTATAGGCTGATGAATATACAGTATCTCCACAGAGAAGAAATATGGACAATAGTGGAGGGTCTGGTATTTCCCAACATCCTCTAACACAGGGGTGTCAAACATGAGACCCGGGAGCCAGATGCGTCGGCCCAGCGTCGGCCCAGCGTCGGCCCAGCGTCGGCTCACTGATTTCTTCACTAGATCCATAATCACCAAAACAATTTGTTGTTTAGACCTACAAATAACAGCTAAACTGCACGAGTTGCAAGACTTTCATATGCATTTTCGTGGTGTTTTGCTCGTCCGGTAAGTAGCATTGGGTCTGTTACGGCCCTCAACCTCATATGAGTTTGACACGCCTGATGTAACATCTATTAAGTTATTTATCCGTTCAGTTGGTCAGGTGACCTTCTCTCCCAACCAATCACCTCTGATCCATCAGCCAAGTCCAAAGTCATAGTTTCCCCAAAGAGAAATGACATGAGATGTCTCGTGTAGGTTGTTAGTAGACTCAAGTTACATTAGAGATAACCAACGGTGAGACCTGAAGCTAATGACATGTTGTGTGTGTGTGTGGTGTTCCCTCCAGGGGCCGAGGGAGCGTCTACACACCACGCCTCTCTCCCAGAGGACGCTCATGCGGTCCTGGATGCCGGGCACCCCGTGGGGGATCTTGGTGAAGTCGTCCTTCCCCATCGCCTTCTGGTTGACGGTGAAGGGCCGGTGGTCCGACGACACCACGTTCAGCGTGTCGCTGAGGGGGCAGAACAATTGTTTCAGTTTATTGCCTTCGTTTTTACAAACAAGGAATGTGCTTGCAGAACACTGAACATTGAACAGAAAGTAATAATGTAGAAATTAAAAAAAAATTGGGTTCGGGTTAAGCTCTATTTTGGGAAAGACAAAATGATCATATGACCCAAATAAGATTCAAAATTTCTACAAACATATATAAAATAAATATATAAAATATAAAAATGGTGTCCTATTTGGGTTTGGTTCTATTGGTTCTATAGGTGCAATTTAAAGATGTGCATTTAAAATGTTAAAGACACTTGACAGAGACGCAGAGCGACCTACTTCCCCAGCAGGCTCATGAGGAAGTTGGGCGTGTTGGGGTCCAGGCGGAGCGGCGGCACGGTGACGTAGGCGGCGGCGTGGGCCCAGTCCTGGTGGTAGTACTGCAGGCCGTTCAGCACCGCGTGGGCCAGGGTGGTCTCGCCGTGGACCACCTTACCTGCCGACACAACGTGGCACGCTAACGCTGGGAGCACTGGCGCTAGGAACAAGCTAGGAACAAGCTAGGAACAACGCTGGAAGCTATCAGCACATCATCATACTGGCACCTGGTGCATGTTTACAAAAAATAGAATTTGCATAAAGAAAATCATTATGTAATCTAATTGACTGTTCCTACACAGTACACGCATGAGGAGGACCCATCCACATCCATTCTACCACAAATGTATCTTTCAAAATTCAATATTAAAAAATCAACAATGTCCTCCTCAAAAACTAAAACCTGTCAGTCAACAAAAGGGGAATCCTGACCCCTCGTCCACACAAGAGGTCTACGATTGGTCCACATCATCAGAGGTACAGACGGATGCCTACCCTGCATCTTGGCCGTGGCCACGACGTCCCCGGCAGACATACTGGAGACGTTGACCAGGTAGATGGGGCAGTGGACCTGGGACACACCGAGACACCGGCACAAAAAATAAAAACACCAACTTGAAGGAAAACACTCGGATATGGGGTCACCATTACTGTCTGGAGCTCAACTTTATTCATATTATTGCCTTTAATCTCTTTTAACTTGTGTGTTGGAAGGTTGTTGTTTTTTTTTTACTGGAGCACATTCAGCTCAGACAATGCGTTGTGTTGTTGTGTTGTTGTGTTGGGCGGGCCGGTGCAGTGGTTGCCGTGACGATGCCACACACACTCACTCTGTTTGCGATGGTGATGGCTCTGTGGGTGGCCTCCGACTCCAGCTGTGAGGGGAAAGGGATTTCAGTAAATAATACGCAGACCGCACGTGGGGAATGCAGTTGGATCGCTGGCATGAACACGACACCATCTGTAAGAGCCTACAACACACACACACACACACACACACACACACACACACACCTCCTCAGGTCGGCTGATTTCGATGCCCTCTGGCCCGCTGATGCCCAGCTCCAGAGCCTCCTTCGCCCCCTAGAGGAGGAGAGAAGACATTAAGAAGAGGAGACCCACCGGTGAACCCTTCGGACCGATCGGCGTGCTGCCGGCAGCCAAAGGGGGGCGTGGCTTACCTCGGCCACCAGCTCCCCGTTCTCGGCGTGCACGCGGGCCACGGCGCCGATGTCCTTGCAGTGCTGCAGAGCCTGGAAGAGCTCGCCGTCGCGCAGCATGAACGTGTCCTTGTAGGCCATGAAGAGCTGGAAGGAGTTGACGCCGTGCTCCCGCACCAGCCTCTCCATCTCAGCCTGCACCTGAGGAGGAGGAGGAGGAGGA